>CM055956.1:59047136-59231846 GCA_029490685.1 Schizonepeta tenuifolia
GCATTATTTGTTGAAAGATGTTTAGCTTGCCAGCAAGTGAAGTCCTTACATCAAAGACCGTATGGACCTCTACAGCCGTTACCAGTCCCAGAGTGGAAGTGGGATGGAATCACAATGGATTTTGTGACAGGATTGCCAAGATCAAGAAGAGGAAATACAGTAGTATGGGTAATCGTGGATAGGTTGACGAAGTCTGCTCATTTCATACCTATTCCACATACCTATGGATCAGCCAAGTTAGCCGAGATCTACATCAAAGAAATTGTGAAGTTGCACGGAGTTCCGAAGACGATCACCTCAGATAGAGATTCGAAGTTCACCGCCCGTTTTTGGGAAAGTTTCCACAAAGAGTTGGGAACCCAATTACAGTTCAGCACTGCTTACCACCCTCAAACCGATGGTCAATCCGAGCGAACGATTCAAATTCTTGAAGATATGTTGAGAGCCGTCTTGTTAGATAAAGGAGTCGAGTGGGAAAAAGTTTTACCTCTTATTGAGTTCGCATACAACAATAGCTATCAGAATACGATAGGAATGGCCCCGTATGAAGCTCTTTACGGAAAGAAGTGTAGATCGCCGTTATATTGGAATGAAGTCGGTGAAAGAAAAGTGTTAGGGCAAGAAGCGATTGAGGAAATGATAGAATTTGTACGTCAAATCCGTGAGAAGATTAAAGAAGCTCAGAGTCGACAGAAGTCGTATGCCGATAATCGAAGATCCAAGTTAGAATTTGAAGAAGGAGATAAAGTGTTTTTGAAAGTATCCCCCTCGAAAGGAGTTTATCGATTTGGAGTTAAAGGAAAGCTTAGACCTTGTTTTATAGGACCGTACGAAATCCTTGAGAGGATTGGATCCGTATCGTATTGTTTAGCGTTACCACCTGGTTTCGGAAGTTCGCATAACGTGTTTCACGTATCGCAGTTGAGAAAATATGTCTTCGATCCGAAGCATGTAATACGTCAAGAAGATGTTGAGATGAAGCCCGATCTAAGCTACGAAGAGAAACCCGAAAAGATTTTAGATTATAAAGTCCAGCAGCTTAGAACGAAATCGATTCCCTTAGTGAAAGTCAAATGGTGTCATCATGATCTTGAAGAAGCCACTTGGGAGCTCGAAGAAAAGATGAAAGCAAAGTATCCCGAGTTATTTTCTTAAGGTCAGTAAATTTCGGGACGAAATTTTTTTTAAGAGGGTGAGGATGTGATACCCCTAGTTTTATCCTTTTAGAGAGCGTCTAATTAACCGAGTAAAGTTCAAAGATGAGAATTTAGGAGTAAAATTTTTTCTTTTCTAATCGATAAGTTTTGAATAAAACGTTTAAATTGCCGTGTGAATCTTGTGTGAATTTTATCTGTTCTAATTATCTGAGATGATAATGATGTGATATGTTTGTTGAGTCGTTTATATGAAAATGAGTATGAGATTAAATTCCGGAAAAATCCCGAGAAGTTTGTTTAATTAAGATAACATAACGTTAATCGCCGAGAAATATGTTTACGCCGATGAACCTAGAATAGAGTTAAATTAGAACCTTCGAACTTAGAATTTCTTTTAAGATCACTGAGATAGGGTAAGAACTTATCCGAGAATTGAGAAGAGAAATGAGGCATTAGTCTTGAAAAGGATTAATAAACGGATTAATAAGCCGATTAAATTCTTTTAAGAATTGAAGGACTAAATTAATCGAAGCATTTAATCTTTTAATTTGAGACGTGAAATAGGATTGGGATGAGTTAGTGTCAAAAGTGAAACGAGAAGAGGTTAGACCCGTTAATAGAACAAAACGGAATTAATACGAATCGTTTTACCCGGAAAACCTTTACGACCGGATAATTTATACCCGTAACGACACGACGACGACACGTGTCATCCACCTCTCTCCCTATCTCGCCACCTCAAAACTCCTCTCCCATCATCCCTCAATTTCCAAGACCAACACACCATGATGATGTCTTATGCATGGATTGCTTAAAGTGTGCATACAAGTTAAGTTCACATCAACCATCAAGCCTTGTCTTTTACAATTTCCAACAAGTATATCTTTTTCTCTTTGTTGGATTTGAATCTTATTCATCTAAAACAAGTAGGGAAGACCACAATTCATTATCAAACTCCATCTCTCTCTCTCCATTCGATCTCTCTCTCTATAGCAAGAAAAGAAAAACAATCTCTCAAACTCTCCCAAGCTCTCTCTCCCTCACGGCATTCTCTCTCTCTCTCCCTCATACTTGATTTTTCTTCACATGCAACCATGGATTCAAGATCTCCATCCATGAAAATGAAGTAGAAGTCATCAATCTCCATCCATTTCATCCATATTTTCAAAGAAAGGTAAGAATTTTCCAAGTTCTTGAAGTTGAATTCAAGAATTATCCAACACTTTTCTTTATTTTGATTCCTAAAACCTATGGATGATTAATTCCATATTATTTCTTTTTCTTTGAGGATTCAAGAAGACATCCTTCTTTCTTTCAAGATTCAAGCTTTGAAGCTACCATTTCCATCCATTTCAATCCCAAGAGCCAAGAGAAGGATTCCCATTTAATTAAGTATGAATTCATTTGATTAGTTGTAAAAATGTATGTCTATAAGTCCTAAAGGAAAGATCTATGCATGCATGTTATTTAATTTATGTTTAGGCAAACTTAAGATATGCATGTGCTAATCGAGTGAGAAGAATTCGTTAGGAGAATCGAGCACTAGATATTAATCGATGAATTAAGAGAAGAAAAAGAAACTAAAACCCTAAAAATTTAATAAGTGCCGAAAAAATTAGTAAAAATAGGGAAAATATAAATTCTTTGAGTTATTATTATTTTGATGCTTGATTTATTATTTTTATCATGTTAGTAATGAGATTATTTGCATGAAAAATTGAGAAATAAAATGCACAAAATGTGTATGTGTGTGCCGTGATTTTTGAGGAAAAATAGAGGTTTTATATTGTTAATTTCGTTGATGAATTGAATGTTATTTTGATCAATGGAATGATTGTATGTTATGTTAATATTATTATACATATGTGTAAATTAAGAAAATAAGTTTGCATGTTGAAGTTTTGAAAGAAATTAATTGTAGAAATAATAAAAAAGAGGATTGGATGTTTAAGTATGTATTAGTGATTAATTTGAATATGGAATAAAAATAGAAGTTTTGATAAAAAGACTTAAAATTGAAAAGCTTTTAATTAAATAAAAGATGAAAATATATATTAATTAAATATCTTGCATTAAAATTTAATACTTGAAATTTTACAAAAAAATACAACAAAAAGATCTTTTATAATGAATAAAGTGAGTTAATTCATAAAAACGTGTATCAAAAGATAAGGAAATTATTTAGTAAGAAATAGCTTAAGCTAAAGACAAATAAAGAAGAAATTATTAAAAAAATAAACAAAATAGAAAAAACCGAGTTTAAGAAGAATTAATCGATAAGAAATAAAAAGAAAGTTAATTTGAGTAAAGAAAAGATGCTAGACGAGTTAAGATAGATACTCGTATAAGTTGATCGAGAAAATGAGAATAAAATAAGATGTCAAGAATTAAATGGAAGGAAGATTAATTGAATAATTAATTGAATACGTTGTTTCTAACCAAACGAATAAAAAAGTAAAACCGAGATAATAATTAGATGAACAATAGTCGAGATAAGAAATGAGGATTGAATTAAAGAAGAATAAGAAAATCTTAATTTTATAAGAGTTAATAATTGTTGGGAAATTTATTAGTATAAGTTTTGATGAATTCCAAAACCGGCTGACCCCAACCGAGTAGATGTTGCCAGTACCTAATGTTAGAATTTAGGCTCGCTGTTTGAGCAAAGTTAAGATTTTATCTTTACAGGTCTCCAGCTGAAGATGGCAACAACGCGTCACTCAGACAGAACATCAGTTGTGAAGAAAGACAACTGAGAGTTCATTTGTTCAGATGTAAACAAGGGGAAGTCTTTAGAACATCTTCAACCGACAAACCGAAGTTGACTGTCAAAGATTTGAATTTCAAAAGGAAGTCACATGAGGGTTGGACCATTCAGTCATTACCCCATTTGGCCCAACACAAGGCTGTCTCAGATGGAAAGCAGAAGAGCACAGATGCCATATCGGGAAAGTCTGCAGAGATGAGAGACAAGCCATCGCATTCAATCGATCAAAGATCAACTGCTCCTCCAACGGCTAGTTGATTCTCTCCGCCTATAAATAGAGGCATCCTCTCATTCGAGAAGTACAGACATGCAGATAGACACACAGACGATGAAAAATTCAAGAGCTTTCTCGAGAGAAATCAAAGCAAATCTGCAACATCATCATCTAAGAGCATCAACAGCTGAGAGTTCCAATTTGAGAGAACATTAGTAGCTGAGGGTTCCTAGAATTCGAAACTGTTTTTGATCTTAGGTTGAGTGTTTATTCGTTCAAGCCTTAGATCCAGCTCTCATTCTTGATCGAGCTGTAGTTGGAAATCCTACCCTTTCTCACACCCTAAAAAGTGTGCTAGGACCTTACTCTTCCTGTAATTGAGTAGTCAGGTCGTCAAGTACCCGCAAACTTGACTTAGGCTGTTTAGTGCCCGAAAACTAAACTGTAACGGTTGCTCAGCCCGCGTAAGCTGAGTGGTTCTGTCCAGAAGAACTTGGACTGAGGTGTGTGGACTCACATCTCCCCGTGGACGTAGGAGTTCTCTCCGAACCACGTAAATCTTGTGTGTCGTGTTTTCTTTTGTGTTCAGTCTTTATTATCATATCTTAACTGACAATCTAACCGCATACAATCTGCATACTTTCACAACAACAGTTTTGGTTTTGACCAACCGTGCATAAAAGCGTGAGTTTGATTTTACGAGTTTATTTTCCACCACATTCTGCACAGCACCAACCTTCCAGCTGAGGTTGCTTACTCAGCTGTGAGATCCCAACTGAGTGCTCTCACTCAGTTGAAGTTGATTTCAAGTGTTAAGTTTTTCGAAAGTTGAAAAATCCTAACTGGTGTATTCCCCCCCCCCCCCCATACACCAGTAACTCGTATCGGGACCATCAAGTGGTATCAGAGAGCAGTGGTTCAAAAGACTGCTGACTCTGTTTCACGAGGTGTGAATTCGAGAATTTTCTTCAGTGGTCAACTGAACAGATCTTTTCACGCTAGTGCATTCTTGCTCGCATTTTTGTTGTCCTGTTTTTGTTTGTGCAGATGGACGTCAAGGACAAGATCACGATCATGTTCTCTGTTGTCAACTATACATCATGGAGAACTCGAATGAAGAAGATCCTTTTGTCCAAGCATCATAGGATGCAACAAGTTCTCACAACTGGACCAATCGTCATACGAGACAGAATACTTCGCACTCTCACAAATCCCAACGATGGAGATGCAGTGGTGGAGTATGTGGAGAAACAGCCAGAGGACTACACTCCGGAGGAGGCCAAGGTGAGCCAGCTGGATATCTGGGCTCAGAGCACAATAATGTCCACAGTTGGACAAGATTATCTGCCCTGGATAGAGGAGTGTGAGACCGCAAAAGAGATGTGGGACATCCTGGCCTCGCTAAGTGAAGGAAGCGACGAGACAAAGGAAAACAAGTTCTCGCATGCATGTCAAGATTTTGACAATTTCAGTCTGCGACCTGATGAGACTATAGATCAGCTAGAGCTTCGATTTATGGACATCATCAGAAGAATCCAATCCATCCGGAAAGGAAAATACACTCTAAGAGAAATAAACCTCAAAGTGTTGCAAGCTCTACCGGCTGAGTGGGATACTTTCACAAATATCCACGAGAGCCGAGCTGACCTAGGTGTAATGGGAACTGAAAGATTGTTCTCAATCTTGAAAGGAAATGAGTATAAGGTCAACAGAAGGAGGTCGCACCCCTCAAGTCAGACAAATAGAATTGAGGACGTCGGCTCAGCATCAAAGTCAGTTGCCCTTCGAGCTGACTACTCAAAGTCGAGATCGTCAAGACCAACCAGGTCGGCTGACACGACTGCAAAGGAGCCGAGCAGAGAAGAACTGCAACAGAACATTGCAGCGTTGTCAAAGAAGTTAGCCGATATGGATACTCGGTTCGGCAAATATAAACGTTTCTATAAATCAAACCGAACTCGAGACAGTTCGAAGCCAGTCACCAATGGTTGCTTCGAATGCGGCAAGGAAGGACACTTCAAAGCCGATTGCCCAGACCTCTCAAAGAAGGAAAGAGAAGCACTGAGGGCGAAGCAAACTGCAAAGAACAAGGCCATGGTAGCTGAAGAGGCAGCTGACGATATGGACATCTTCACAGACACTGAAGATGAGGATGACCTGACCTCTACCAACAATGTCATCAATCCGGATCAATGCCTCATGGCACTTGGAACCGACCAAGATGATATTGAGGTACAATCTAATCTTGCTCGCTTAAATTCTTCCAATACTTCTAACATGCAGGAATCTATGAACGATGAGTTGGAACCCTCCTGGAATGATTTTCAAGAACTCAGTGAGGAACTGCATCAGCATTCGGTTGAGTTTAAGAGTCTTCAAGCCCAGTTCGCCAAGCTTGAAGATTCCTTAACCGAAAAGGACGATCTAATCAAGAGACAAGCTGAAGAAATTGACCAGCTGAAAAGTCAACTGAGTATAGCCAACCAAACTGAGGCTTCAACCGATGAACAGTTGAAGGAACAGATCAAGGCACAGAACGAACAGTTGAACAAGCAAGAGGCTCAGATCGACCAGCTGATGAAGACATCAGATGCCCAGACCGAGCATATAGCTGTTCTTCTCAAGGATCTTCAGACTGAGAAGGACAACCTGACAAAGCTATATCAGTCATCCGAGATCATCGAGAATCTCATCAAATACAGACGGCAAACGGATGATGTGTCTGGACTCGGATACGACGTAGCAAAGGACACTGGAATTCCACCAGCTACCTTCACCAGGGCTGAGGAAGTCATGGTTGCCAAACCTAACACAGTTGAGTATGCAACTAAACAAACACCCTCACAACCGATAAAGGTAACTACGGCTGAGAAAGGCAAAGGAGCTGCAGATGGAGCACCAACGAAACAGTCCCTGGAGTCTACAACCGAGAGGGAATGTTCCAAGACTCAACGGAGGAACCAGAGACGTCGGAGTTGCAATCAAGCTCAAAATCGACAACATATCCAAGCTCAGAACCGATGTGATAACCGACCAACAAACCAATCACAGCAGAGATGGAACCAACAGAATCGACCAAGCTTCAACCGACATAATCAACAACGGTTCCATCACCACAACAATCAGAGGTTCCAACAGAGTCAACCTATGTGGAAAAGTTACGACAGCTATGGTTACTCATGCCACAACATGAATCAACATCCGGGCATGAACAGCTATCGTCAACAGCCAAGGAAATGGAATCAGAATCAGCCAAGAAGATTCCACAATGGCGTCCGACCTCACAGACAAACTCAACAGGATAAGAATCGCCATCAAAACGGGTGGAAAGCCTCACCTCCTAAAGCCCAACATGGGAGAAATCCAACTCCTCCCAAGAAACAGAGCATCATTTCAAACAACAAGCCTAAAGATAACTGGGGTGTTGTTATAATTGATGAAAATGGGCAGATCATTTGGAATGACAAGGCTATTCGAGTGTACAGAGAAAAGCGACGCACGGTTCCAGCGGGAACTGGTTCTAACCCTCCAGGACCCAACTGAAATTGGGGACCTAAGCGAGTTTCTCCTTGCAGGTACAGGAGAAACAGCTGAGGAAGAAGAAGGCGTCTACAACAATGTGGGTGATGGATAGTGGATGCTCGAAACACATGACAAATCTGAAGGATTTGCTTGGAAGTTTCTTGGAGAAAGAAGGTCCCTCAGTTACTTTTGGTGATAACTCAAAAGGTTATACCAGAGGTTACGGTACCCTTGAAACCAATCATGTTTCAATTTCTAATGTCTCTTTTGTTGATGGATTGAAGCATAACCTGCTCTCCATCAGCCAATTCTGTGATAATGGGTTCTCTGTCAAATTTGATGCACAGGGTTGCAGAGTTAAAGATGTCGGATCAAAGCAGGTGATATTGTTGGGAAATCGATCACCAACAGGGAATGTATACTACGCTGACTGGAACAGCAGCCTCCCTGAAACTTGCCTGTTGTGAAAGAACAATTTGGATGTGAGCTGGCTGTGGCACAAAAGGCTCAACCATCTGAACTTAAAGACGATGAACCGACTTGCCAGACAAGAACATGCAAGAGGCATACCTAACCGAGTGTTTTCAACAACACACATCTGCAGTGCATGCCAGCTGGGAAAGCTCGCTAGAACCTCCTTCCGGTTGAAGTCAACTCCTTCAACTGACCGAGTGTTACAGCTGATCCACATGGATCTCTTCGGGCCAGTTACACCAAAAAGCATTAATGGAAACGAATATACATTGGTTGTAACTGATGACTACTCAAGATATACGTGGACCATCTTCATGTGCCACAAAAGTGAGACCCGAGATGAGCTGCCTAAGCTGATGGATCGGATATCGAACCAACAAGAGATGAAGATCATATCTATCAGATCAGATCGTGGAACGGAGTTTCTAAATGAAACCATCATTGAGTATTGCGAGAAGAATGGCATAACCCATCAGACATCAGCCGCGCGTACTCCACAACAGAATGGCGTAGCTGAGCGAAGAAATAGAACTCTGAAGGATGCAGCCACATCCATGTTAGCGAGCTCAGCACTGCCTAAGAGATTTTGGGCTGAAGCGATCAACACAGCATGCTACACACAGAATCGATCTCTTCTCACCAAGCGGTTGGGAAAGACACCCTACGAGCTGTGGAGACGCAGAAAGCCAGATATTTCTTATTTTCGTGTTTTTGGATCTAAGTGTTATATTCACAACAATGGGAAGACTCAGTTGAAAACCTTTGATGCCAAAGCTTCGAAGGGCATATTTCTTGGATATGCAGCTCGGATCAAGGCATATAGAGTTTTCAACAACAACTCTCGTGTTGTGGAAATAACATCTCATGTTAGTTTTGATGAATCTACCTTCGAGTGCAGGGAACAGGTAAAGGAACAACACGCGGATCCAGCTGTTCTACCAGTTCTCACCAGATCGCAAGCTCTTCGGGAAAAGAACCGAGTTGAACCACTGGTATGGGCAACTGAGGATGAGGACCCATACTCCTCTGAAGATGAATGCGAAGACCTCAGCTCGTCCCTAGGGGGAACTTCAGCTGATGTCCCTCCAACTGCATCAGCATCCGATGCCCAACCGAACTCAGCTCGATCTATTGTAAATGTTGAGGATCCAGACTCAACAGCTGATCAATCACCAGCTATGAAGACTCCAACTCAGATGTCTGAACAGCCACTGTTGGAAGAAGAAGGAAGACGCAACCGAAGATGGTATGAAGTTCATTCCACCAACGACATCATCGGAGATCCAACCGAGGGTGTGCGCACACGGAGCAGAGTTGCAAATCCAGAATCAACCGAGGAAGAATCCAACACTTATGCCCAATATGCTGAGGAATTGGCAGTTCTAGAGGAGTTCGAGCAAGCTGGAGATGTTGCCATGATTTCTTGCTATGTAGCTGATGTTCCAGAACCGAAGAATGTTGGGGAAGCTCTCAATTGTGTCCACTGGACAACAGCCATGCAAGAAGAATTGAATGAGTTTCTACGCAACTGTGTATGGGAGTTGGTAGAAAGACCAAATGGTGTCAAGGTGATTGGACTAAAGTGGATTTTCAAAAACAAGAGAGACGCCATTGGATTCATTGTGAGGAATAAAGCAAGGTTGGTGGCTCAAGGATACTGCCAACAAGAAGGAATTGACTTTGAAGATTCCTTTGCACCAGTTGCAAGGCTGGAAGCCATCCGGATCTTTCTAGCTTATGCCGCACATCACAAGTTCAAAGTATATCAGATGGATGTGAAGTGTACATTCCTCAATGGAGATATAAAAGAAGATGTATATGTTGAACAGCCTCCTGGTTTTGAGACTGGAGATGGAAGAGTGTACAAGCTGAAGAAAGCTATCTATAGTCTAAAGCAAGCACCAAGAGCATGGTATGACACTCTTTGTGGATTTCTTCTGGACTCGGGGTTCAAACGAGGTTCAGTTGATAAAACTCTGTTCACCATCAAAGTTGGAACGGATATACTTGTCGTGCAAATTTATGTCGATGATATCATTTTCGGGTCCAAGTCGGAGGAGTTGTGCAAGAAATTCTCCGATCTTATGAAGGAAAAGTTCGAGATGTCAATGATGGGCGAGATGAATTATTTCCTTGGATTACAAGTGAAGCAGTCACCTGAAGGGATTTTCATCAACCAGTCCAAATATACAAGGGAGCTCATCACCAAGTTCGGATTGCAGACAAGTAAGACAACCAAGATCCCTATGAACACGAACTGGAAGATCGAACCAGGAGCTGAGAGAAAGCTCATTGATGCCAGCCAGTATAGAGGGATCATCGGTTCGCTGCTCTACCTAACTGCCAGCCGACCAGACATTTCATACACAGTTGGAGTGTGTGCTCGTTTTCAAGTCCAACCAAGAGAAGCACACATGTTGGCAGCAAAGAACATCATTAAGTATATGAAGGGAACTGTCAATGTTGGATTGTGGTACCCAACTGATGACAATATCCAGCTGACTGGATACTCAGATGCCGACCTAGCAGGAGATCGGTTGGACAGAAAGTCTACTTCTGGACATTGTCAGTTCATGGGAAGCAAGCTGGTTTCATGGTTCTCCAAGAAACAAGCGTGTGTTGCTACTTCGACAACCGAGTCAGAGTACATGGCTGCCGGAAGCTGTTGCATGCAAGTATTGTGGCTGAAGCAGCAGCTGAGAGATTATGAAGTCTCAACTGGACAGGTTCCCATACATTGTGATAGCTCGAGTGCCATAGCTATCTCTCTAAACCCTGTTCATCACTCTCGGACTAAGCATATCGATATTCGTCATCACTTCATCCGAGATCATATTGAGAAGAAGGATGTGTCCATGGAGAAGATCCCAACTGAGATTCAGAGAGCTGACATCCTCACCAAACCTCTTCCTGAAGCCCGGTTCAAGATGCTGTGTGATCTTCTATGACTTTTGGATCCGAGCTAAAAACTCATCCGAGCTGAAGAGTCATCCGAGCAGAAGAGTCATCCGAGCTGATAAGGATTCATCCGAGCTGAAGAATCGGATATCGACTTAAGGAGGAAGCTCAGATGAAGGGGGAAGCTCAGCTGAAAGGGGAATATCAGATACGAATTGCCAACTGAGGACATCAAACGTCAGCTGAGGAGATGAACTTGAGTCAGCTGATGGTACGCTGCAACAATGGAACAGACGTCAGCTGAACAGACGAACTCGAGTCAGCTGATGGTATGCGGCAACTGAGGAATTCAACAAATGAACACAGCTGATTCAGACATCAGCTGACAGGTATCATTTATGACTGAAGGTGTTATATTCTTAAATGAGAATGTTTGAAATAAATTCAAACATTCCTGTGCTAGTCAGTTATATTAAAATAGCCATCATGTCGCATTAAATGTAAAGTATGGCTGAGCATCCATAGCCTACTTTATAGTGCGACTGGGCTGACATGAAACTGTGTTGGAACTCGGATCAAAACGTCGAGTCAAAGATAGTCAACAGTCGCGTAATCCCAGCCGTTGATGGATTCGCGCCATTTAACCTCAGCCGTTGATCTCATCCAAGTCAAAGACCTATATAAGGCGAAAAATCAGGAAGATATCTCCTACTTTCCTCATTCGTGCTTATCAATCATACTATTCATCGTCTTCCAGTTTTTCTGCCTAACCCTTTTCTGCAAATAGATTTCTTCCTCCCCTATATATTTTTACCTTTGCAGTAATTTAATGGCACCCAAAAGCAAAAGAATGGCATCATCCGGACCTTCCCTCGTGCCTACAACGTATGAAGAGTCGTTCGATATGTTAGTATCGAAGATTCACTTCGAGCAGATCCTCTCCGACGAGGATCTAGAGTCGCCGGTCCTAGCCCCTCTCGCCAACACTCTCCGTGAGAACGGACTTCTGGAATGGGCCAAGCTCTGTCCCTCTCACTTGCTCAGGCGTCAAGTCGGAGAATTCTACGTCAATCTTCTTCGCCCCCTTGACGGTTCAGAGGGAGTTTCTACGACGGTGTCCTGCCGACAAAGGGATGTTCCGGCAAGGACAATACGTTGTGTCTCCTTCTCCATCTGTCCGATGTCCTCCGATACATCATACCAATCAACCACACCGCCACCGAGTTCCTGGAGAATATTACCGACGAACAAGCGGATGAATTTCTACAGGATGCTCTGATCGAGCCAGAGCGATTGAGGAGCAACATGCAAAGGACTAAGCTGAAGCCTGAACACCGCCTGTTGTTCGACGCCGTGTCGAAAGTCGTGTTCGGATACAGTGGCGCGTTCGGCGACATCAGCCGACCCAAGTTGAAACAGCTGTTGGCCCTGGAGCACCAACACCAAATCAACTGGTTCCAATTTTTTCTGAACGAGTTGATGATGGAGAAGTCAAAGATTTCTGAGACTACGACTGAGTCTGAAGAGAAGCTGCTGAGTGTGAAGGGCACGCTCAACTTCGGATGCAAAATCTCCGCCCTCATCCTCCTCGCAACAAAGGACCGCAACATGGTCTGGGCTGACTGGGAGGAGACGCCGCTGAAGAAGCTGTTGCTGTTCCCGACGGCCAAGAAAGCATAGGAGGTGCTGAGGAGTGTCTACACTCCCAAGGACAAGAGGGAGTCGGGAAGGCCAGCTGAGTCAACAGCTGAGGGAGAACAAGCTGCTGCTCGCCCCACAAAATCCAAAGCCTCACGTCGCGGAGCTGACGTTGAGACGGAGTCGACTGATGAACCTGCCCAGAAAAAGTTAAGGGTAAGGTTCAAGAAGACAATCAAGAAGGCAGCTGAGGTGCCAGCTGATGAGCCAACTGATGTTCCAGCTGACGAGTCAGCTGATGAGCCAGTTGAGGTTCCAGCTGAGGAACAAGCTCCAGACGAGGAGGGAGCGCAGGTCGAGTCCACACCTGCTGAAGAGCGTTCCGAATCCAGCTGCTCAGCTGAGGCCGCATCATTCGAGATCGCACCTCGAGGCCCCGGAGCTGATGAGGCTGAGGGCATGGAGACGTCGGATGCATCCTCCTCATCTGAGGACCTCGAAGATGCTACCACCTCCCCCACAGCTGGAGCAAATTCTGTACCGCCCCCAGAGCCTCTTGCTCTCTCTACCCAAACCGAGCCAAAAATTCCGAGCTCTCAGCTCGATGCCAACATCGTGATCTCTCCTTCGGCCGATGTTGAGGAAACCATTCCACCCTCTTCCCCAATTGAATCCCAAATTCCGAGCTCTCAGCTCGATGCCGGTGTTGTGACCGACTCTTTGGCCAACATCGATGAACCTCTTGAACCCGAACCATACAATCTCACCCCCTCCCCGATCAATGAAGCGGAGGACCTGCAGGCTGTTGCTGACGAGCACGAAGGCAGGGTGGCCTACTGCTTTCAAAAGCTGTTGGGTCTATTCCCTGCGGCTCGCGACATGCCCATCTTCGCCACACTGGGAACCGAGCTACTGTACCAGTTCCACCTGATCTTTAGCCAGTGGTATGTCAAGGAAGACACGATCAGGGTACTGAGCTGGGACAGGCTGAAATCTGACGAGTCCCGCATCCGAGCCTACTTCAACTATTCCAACTTGGAGGTGGCGTACAACAACCGGATCGCGTTGCTCACTAGACGGTTGGACTAGAGTCTGGCTGAAGGGAAGGACACAAGGGAGGCAGCTGAAAAGGAGTGTGTCGACTTCCTTGACAGCATGTTGGTGAAATCAGCCGACTTCCTTGAAGATGTCGATGCAGCAGCCGCCGCCGCAACAGAAGAGGAGGAGAACCTGAAGCTGTACCTGGCAAACCGTCAAGCCATGGTCACAGCTGAGCCTCTAGCTCAGTCTGCTCAAGTCTCTCCAGCTGCTCAGCTCGCTCCTTCAATAGAACAAATCTGCGAGCTAATGGCTGAGAGGGTAAACCAGTTGAGGACCGAGCTGCTCGCCAACCTCCAGCACCAACACGATGACCAGCTGAGGGAGTTGGCAGCTCAAGGAGTGAAGTATCAACAACTGATGGAGGAGAATGCCGAGCTGAAGATGAAGATGAATGATCTCTCCTCCTCCACCAGTCAGGACGTGTCGGAACTGAAATCCACTCTGTTGGGCTTGAAGTCGGAAGTGAATGTCTTCAAGTCCTTGGCTGACTCAAATCTGGCCAAGTCCCAACAGACGCAGGATGCTGAATGGGAGTCCCGGTTCGAGTCGCGTTGGGTTGAGTTCGTTGCATTTCAGACAGAGGTCAACGACAACCTCTCTGTCTTGAAGAAGGCAGAACAAGAGCGCCAGGACTCCGAACTGGCGAAGAAGATCGAACTGGAGTGTGCGGTCGATGAACTCTTCAACCGTGTTCAATCCACCGAGGCCAAACTCAACTCTCTGGACGGTTCAGTAGCAAGCCTTGTTGCTGATGCCAAAAAGGAGGAAGAGAAGGAGAAGGAGGGTGAAGCACAGGAAGAAGAAGAGACCCAAGAAGAAGGAGTGCCAGCTGCTCAACCATCCAAATCTCAGCTGAGGAGAAGGAAGCCTGCTGCTGCCAAGACAACCGAAGTCGGTGGAGCCGAAATGTCTAAGGACTTGGAGCAGGCAAAGAAGATTGGAGTTTCCTACAGCTCCATAGCCGAGATCGCAGCCGAGCTGGATTCTGAACTCGACGGGATAACAACCGAAGAGTGCATTACAGCGGCCAAGGCTATGGATGTAGAGGAGAAGGACTACATGAACCCGAGCTAGATCAGAAAGTTTGCCGCCAGCCAGGCGAGGAGGGTGAACCAGTTCGAGGTTGAGCTGAAGAAGGTTTCTCAGAACCTGGACCGCAACGTTGCCTCCCGCAGCCGACGCCGCATCAACAGAATCCAATCAAAGGCGGAAGCTCGGTTGAAGCAACAAAGGTTGCCTCTAAAGTCCAAGGTTGAGAGTCGGTTCAGGCATACTGACAAGTGGATGCCGACCGAGTGGAATGAGGATTGGGAGATGTTCAAGCAGGAGTTCGTGAACGACTTCTATTACAGGAAGGTTTACGCAACTGACGACCCAAGGAGAGCGTTCAAAGAGGTGCTGACTGAGTTGCACTCAGGTGACCCGGGCATGTTCAGTCGATTCAGGAGGGCCATGATTGACGCCAACCTGGACTTGAACACTGTTCCAGTTCCCAAGAGGGTTACTTATCGGCCACCTCTTCTCTCGGATTCCAGCAACCCGAACCGTCAGAAGATTGCATCTGAGGCGAGGCAGGTCTGCAAGGAGCGTGGAGTGGACATCTCTAAGGAGTCACCTGCTAAGAGGGAAATTTTTGTAAGGAAATTTTGGCAAGTATGAGCTAAAATACTAGCTCAGTTAGTTTTCTAGCAACTGTTGTAATTTTTTTTTTTTTTGAGTCTATATTTTGTAACAATCAATTGTAATGAAAACTATTCCGTTATAAGATTCACCTTGATGAACAATCCCTCATTGTCCAAGCTCTGAATCACAAAGTCTTTTAAATACCATGTTATAACTGTGCTAACCCTTTGATGTTTTATCTTATAGATTGTCTAGAATTTCAGCTGAGATTTTAGATAAGTTAGTGAGGTTTAGATCAGTAGTGGTTTCAAGTTGTAAGTGGTTTTGGCATCATCAAAAAGGGGGAAATTGTTGGGAAATTTATTAGTATAAGTTTTGATGAATTCCAAAACCGGCTGACCCCAACCGAGTAGATGTTGCCAGTACCTAATGTTAGAATTTAGGCTCGCTGTTTGAGCAAAGTTAAGATTTTATCTTTACAGGTCTCCAGCTGAAGATGGCAACAAGGCGTCACTCAGACAGAACATCAGTTGTGAAGAAAGACAACTGAGAGTTCATTTGTTCAGATGTAAACAAGGGGAAGTCTTCAGAACATCAGTTGAAGGAAACCAACTGAGCGTTCATCAGATGAGAAACAGTTGAAAGGAAGAGAACATCAGATGAAAAAGAAATCATCTGAGGGTTCAAACCCAACTGAGTAAAGAAGTGGAAGACAACTGAGGGTTCAGTTTCAGAACCTCAGTTATAGAATCTGAACAAGGAGTTCAACTGTTTTGAAGTTCAAAGTCAGCTGAGAACTCGACAGATCGGAACATAAGCTGAAGATCACTCAGATGAAGGTCAAGACTTTCAACCGACAAACCGAAGTTGACTGTCAAAGATTTGAATTTCAAAAGGAAGTCACATGAGGGTTTGACCGTTCAGTCATTACCCCATTTGGCCCAACACAAGGCTGTCTCAGATGGAAAGCAGAAGAGCACAGATGCCATATCGGGAAAGTCTGCAGAGATGAGAGACAAGCCATCGCTAGTTGATTCTCTCCGCCTATAAATAGAGGCATCCTCTCATTCGAGAAGTACAGACATGCAGATAGACACATAGACGACGAAAAATTCAAGAGCTTTCTCGAGAGAAATCAAAGCAAATCTGCAACATCATCATCTAAGAGCATCAGCAGCTGAGAGTTCCAATTTGAGAGAACATTAGTAGCTGAGGGTTCCTAGAATTCGAAACTGTTTTTGATCTTAGGTTGAGTGTTTATTCGTTCAAGCCTTAGATCCAGCTCTCATTCTTGATCGAGCTGTAGTTGGAAATCCTACCCTTTCTCACACCCTAAAAAGTGTGCTAGGACCTTACTCTTCCTGTAATTGAGTAGTCAAGTCGTCAAGTACCCGCAAACTTGACTTAGGCTGTTTAGTGCCGGAAACTAAACTGTAACGGTTGCTCAGCCCGCGTAAGCTGAGTGGTTCTGTCCAGAAGAACTTGGACTGAGGTGTGTGGACTCACATCTCCCCGTGGACGTAGGAGTTCTCTCCGAACCACGTAAATCTTGTGTGTCGTGTTTTCTTTTGTGTTCAGTCTTTATTATCATATCTTAACTGACAATCTAACCGCATACAATCTGCATACTTTCACAACAACAGTTTTGGTTTTGACCAACCGTGCATAAAAGCGTGAGTTTGATTTTACGAGTTTATTTTCCACCACATTCTGCACAGCACCAACCTTCCAGCTGAGGTTGCTTACTCAGCTGTGAGATCCCAACTGAGTGCTCTCACTCAGTTGAAGTTGATTTCAAGTGTTAAGTTTTTCGAAAGTTGAAAAATCCTAACTGGTGTATTCCCCCCCCCCCATACACCAGTAACTCGTATCGGGACCATCAATAATAATTAAGGAGAAATTTTTTTAATGGAATAAAAGTTATAAAATACCTTATAAGATAACGAATGTAAAACAAAACATTGTCTATATAAGTAAGAAAAATAGAATGAATAGTTGAGCCTTCATAAAAAGAAATGCATAATCGAGTTAGACTTTAAAGTCCAAATGGAATGCATGTTAATGTGTCTTGAAGTATGCTTGATTTATATGAATTCATTATATGTTTGAATAAGTGTTTAAATGCATGATAGTATTATAATGTGAAAGATGATTGAACTATTGTATGCAAGATGATTGGTTGTTAAATTGAGAATAAACTAAAGTCTTTGAAAGAAAGCTCAAGTAATAGATTGTAACAATGAAGTTATTAATTAAAACGAGACAAGTGTACGATGTTGAGTAGTAAAGTTAACCAATTCGAATAGAGTTAATAAAATAAAGACGAGAACGTGAGATCTTTTAGAAAAGTTAGAACGAAGAGAGCGACGACTCAAATAGAAGTCCGTCAGTTTAAGTCCAACGCCTTTGTGTCCGTCTTTCATATATCTTACCTATCGATGTCGACCTATGAAGGATCGAGCCGGACGGATCGTTAAGCGAGGACAAATAGCCCTAGACCACCTAGCTAGTTCTTCGGAAGTCAGGTGGGCTTTTCTGAACCAAAACTATCGATAAAAAGTAGTTATGCTATTGAATATTATGTTATGTTTTCAAATATGATTGACTTGCCATTTTATTGAAGATAGTATGTGTTATCATCTATTTATATGAAGATGTGATTATCCTGTGAAAGCAGGAACCCACATGTGGTATATGTTGAGGTGATTGTGAGCCTTGCTTCGGTTGGGCCGGTCACAGTGTTTGAGAAGGAGGCCTACTTCTCGGCACAGTGAAGTTATTGGTGATAGATGATACATGCTTTTATATTATGTTATTTGACTGCGTAGTCTGTTTTAAATAAAAATGTTTTGACATGCACAAGTAAAATCGTTTTTAAAACTGCTTATATACTTGTGATGTTTGGCAAGGCAAGTTCAATTAATATAGCTTTAAAAAGCATCTTTATTCAAATTTTTGGCTTGTGTTCACTGAGTACGAAGTACTCAGCCCTACGTGTGTTTCTAAACATGCAGGTTGACTGGATGGCGATGGCGTGGATACTTGGTGGTGTGGTTTGGTTTTGTTGGTTAAGTGTAGTAGAATTTCGGACTGGCATTTGTACGTCTTCATACGTGCAAGTGTTGGGAGTTGATGCTAATTTCCGCTGCAATTCTTTTGATTTAATGTCTGTTGATGCTAGTACTCTAATATTCATGTTTTTGATTCCGAGCGTTGTGCTCGAAGACTTTGAATGCCTGTTGAATTCGTAACCCCTTTAACTTGTAATCCCGAGCGATGGGCTCGTAACATGTTTTGTTGTTGAACATGATCCCTTATCTTGATGTATATATATATTCATATGTTTCCCTTTTATTGGAATTCCTTTCCCGTCAGCATGATTTACTTGTTGAAATTCCTGTTAAAAGTGAAGTTAAGATGCTCGGTTATTATTTCATTATGCTTTTGAAAACCAAATTCGATTGCCTTATATTCCGCCTTTGTTTTCCCCGAGCATGTTCTCAGAGAATAATTAAAGAGAGAGATGATTAAGAGAGAGAGATAGTGTTGCATAAGAGAGTGAGAGAAATGAGAGTGAATTAGGAATTAATAGAATTTAGTTGCACCTGGTAGTCAAAAACGCGATATAATTTTCTCCGGAAGAAAAAGGTTATCCGGTGCAATTTAACCCTAATTTCTCGTTAAACTCTCAAACGATTTAAAACTCACCACGATTTTTTCTTGACATCGGAATTCTCTCTACTTCGTCTCTAACTTCACCAAATAAATCAAGGATACTAGGAATCCAAGTTTCGGATCAAAATTCAAAATAACGAAGAAAACGTAAAAAGTTACTATTCATATTCGTTCTTCAAAGAAATAAAGTTCAAACTCGATTCAAACAAAGTCAGAAATTTGTCAAACATGCACCAATGGTATTAGAATAAATTCTAGATTCAAAATACATTAATTTGACGAAATTCAGAAATAATTGATGAATAGTGTATTCTCGTCGTCGGTTACTATTCACTGAAAAATAAAATTTCTCAGAATTTTTTGAAATTCAAACTCAAACTTAAACTCACATCATCATGCTTAATCAATTCATCACACATTCAATTCGGATAACCGAAATAAGAAAAATCACATAAAGACACTCAAGGGCATTTTGGTAATTTGACAAGAAAATTTTTTTTCTTGGAAAATTTATCACACAAGGGCACACACTTAAGTACATAAACTCAATTAAGACAATCTTAAAGACTTATGAAAGATCGTGGTATTACACCGTGAGCCTTGTTATAGACTAACCGGTCGTAAAGTAACTGTGAGCCTCGCAAGGCCGGTTATGTAAAGACTGTGAGCTTTGCTTTGATTGGGCCGGTCACGGTGTTCGAGGAGGAGGCCTACTTCTCGACACCATAGAAAGACAAGACGCGTAGATGGATTCATACTTAAGAAAAATGTCTGCAGTTGATTTTGAAGAAGAAACGAAAAAGCTTTTAAGCTGCCACAAGTCGTAAATTCTTTTAAATAATTATATCTAACGCTTGTGGTGCAACTAATAAGGCAAGTTCAATTATATAGCTCTATCGAGCGAGTATTCAATTTATTTTGGCATGTGTTCACTGAATACGAAGTACTCAGCCCTGCATGTTATTATTAAAACGTGCAGGTTTGCTTAGATGATGATGGTGCGGTGTGCTGGGCGACGTTCGTTGTTTTGAGTCAAGTTTGGTTTAAGCTTAAGTTATATGTCTTCATACATATAACTTTGGGACTTGATGCATTTTTTTTGCTGCAACTCAAATACTTAATCGTGTTTGGGATACTTTCAACTCTGATGACTAATTAAGGAGTTTCGTGTTCGTCACTTTATTTTGTTTTTCCCTTGATTCTTAATTATCAAACATATTGTGTTGAGTTATTGAATCGGGTAATTGAAAGCAAGTTAATCAAATGTTATCGCTTTCACTTGAAGTTTCCTTCTGTACCCGAGGTTTATTCCTTATAAGTCATGTTTATTCAGTTGTTCCATCTTCACTGTCTAATGGATTCTAGTCGTTTTTATACATTAGAAATCAGGCTGTGACATAGTGGTATCAGAGCAGCTCGTCTGATCTAAGCTTAAATTTCTTTGAGAGTCAAAGTTTAGATTTTATTTCCTAAACTTATTTAAGTTAACAACGAGCCAAGCACTTCATCTCATCCGGCAACCAGGTACAAAGTTAATAACAGCTTTCCAAGTTTTCAAATGATTCCGAGTTATTCAATTATTAATATGTGCGCTTATCTAGAAGTAATGAGCCTCATAAGTTGCATGAAGAACTAGGATGCTTTAGAGTTCTCTCCCCTAATTGTGTTTTAACGTTGAAATTCGAAAAGACGAGTCAATTATGCGATTAATTTCGTGAGGTGAAATTACCTGATACCATGAGTTTAAATGCACTTTTGAGAGATAAGGACAAGATAGATGATGAAGGAAGTCGAGCAAGGATACATGAGTATGAGCACATGAGGAATAATTATATCAAGACGCTAGTAGAATTCGTAATACGTTATCACAAGCTTGAGAAATAGTAAAGAACCTCGACGTCAGTGCTTTTGATGAGATGGTACATCTCATCTACGTGTTTTCTAAGGAGTGGTGCAAGCGAGTAACTGCTCCAGTGCTGACCTACATCGGACGTCAGTACCTTAGTAATGTGAGAACGAGGAGACAACTTTAAACAATAAATCCAACTTCGAGAATAAATAAAAAGGGGACAAATTACAAGTCCAAGTCCAACCCACATTGAGCTAAATTGTGAATATTATACAAGTTGATGGGTTAAACAAAGAGTGATGTAGTTTTGTTTCGAACTGAAGACGCAACCGCAAGCAGTCCGGAGTAGAGGTACGAACCAATGCAAAAGAATCTACCTTTTAGCAATTGTAACGGGTTTATCGCCAATCTTGATCTAGTTCACCAGACAGGTTGTTTTGCCCCAGATTATTCGACCCTCCACCCCAATCTGAGCCGAGTGGACTCAATTCTGAGACTTAGTCTAGAGCCCAACCCATTTCATTTCTCATTTTTCAATTGCATCGCCCTGTGTTGAGTGCTAAGCTTTCACTTTAACAAGTGATCGTAATTTGTTTTTTCTGGTTAGTCCTTTTACCTCAAGACTTTTCAGCTAGCTCTGTAGTTATGTAACCCGATGATTCGTACGATCTTCTCCGAGTCCTACCTTCTTCGTATGATGAGTTAAAGGCATTTATGCATCATATCAAAGCCTACTCTCCTGTGAGAATCATAGTCAAACCTACTAGTCTAACTCGCACCAAGGATGGTAGCGACAATGACGACTCCTTCGAGCATTCTGCTACAGAAGAAACGATAGGTACAGGCCACCTTCAGCTCAACCCAAATAACTATTTGTTTTTAGATTCTAGCCTTTGAGGCACCAGTTCGAGTTTGAGTTGAGAGTAAGAGTTAAAAACTTAATCAAAACATTGACGTATCCACGTATCTCCGACGCAACGATGATACCAACGAGACCCCCCTTCGTGGAATGATGAAAAGTCGAAAACATCAGAGTAAACCATGAGGATGAACAGTATGATGGCAAGAGTTTATCAAGGACAGCCCCATAGCTGATCTTAGACGTCTCAAGAAAACGTCAATCACTGTCAAAAGTAAAGATAATGAGAACCCAAAAGAGGATCCCGAATAGGAACTAAGAGAAGATGTTGAGAATGAGAACTTAATTAAGGATGATGTTTAGGGTTCAGTTTAGCAGCTGCGAGAAATCGAGTGGCCCTTATTTCATGTTTGAGAGCTATTCTCTTCCTATTTGACGTTCGAGAAAAAAAATAGCGAGAGTTGATGCTAAGTATAGTAATCGAGTCAGACATGAATTAGTAACTTATGTCTAGTGCGTTTTAAAGAAGTTTAGAACATCCAGTTGATGTTAGGGATAACCTTCATTGTTTATATCCCAGTTTTGGTATAAGTCCTCCTAAGAGGCCACCCTCCGTTAATAGAGAAAAAGAGATCACTAGATTTTTTTTAAGGTCAACCTTTGTGTTCTATGTTTGAGCTTGAATAATTGAGTTAATAATCGAGCCTTGAGAATGATTTTAAGAATAGAGCTGAGATAAAAGCTTGAATTAATGCCGAGTTTATTATTTGAGTTGATGTTTGAGTAGAACTGTTGAGTCCTCGAGAATGATATTCGAGAGTAATGTTGAGACGAAGTTTGGGTCGATAGTCGAGTTTATTAATTTGAGTTATTGACTGAATTCTTGAGTATGAAACCCCAGAATAAGCTAATGAATAATTTGAGCTATCAGTTGAGTTCATTATTTAAATCTATGCTTGAATATTGAGTTATCTAAATGGTCGTTCGCGACACTATTTGAGAAAATGATTGTGAGTAAATGTTTAAGTTCGAGTTATCGCATATATCTGAGAATTTTTGTTATGCCAAAGTTGGAGTAAATATTTGAGTTATGATTGAGTAAGCATGTGAGTGAGTAATTGTTTAAATGAATGAATTGAAAAAACTTTGCAGTGCAAATTGCCTGAGTATCTGATGTGCTTCAAAAAGTACTGCTTGAGAATTTTTTATCTTTGAGTAAAGAAAAGAATTTAGAAGTCGAGAAAAGTTTAGTTTGAGTTAGTGTCGCTATTGTGAAAAGTTCTGAGTTTTTCCCTAGTACAGCATTCCTTCTTGAATGTCTCCAGAATACGAGAAGCACTGAGGAAAAGCAACGGGAGCTAACCCTGACCAGAAAATTGAAGAATTTTTTCTTCAACGAAGTGCTACGATATTTGATGATAAAGGCAGTCCTACCGAAGTGAAGAACTGGATTTGCTCTTTTGAGTGAATCTTTAAATTTCTTCCTTATAGAGACCAATAAGGCCTCGAGCGTTTGATGCATCAGTTTAATAGAGCCATCGACAATTGGTGGAAATCCGTTAGGGAATGTATTCTTTCGAGAAGTTTGAGAATTTGATTAGAGAACAGTACTGAGAAGTCTCGTTTGAGAAATACGAACCGAGGAGTTATCAAAAGTAGAAAGCGATCGAATTAGCGAGTTGAGTTAAAGAAAGAAGAAGTCATGAGTCGAATGCAATCATGAGTTTTGTGAGTTAGCTCGTTCCGCCCTGTCAAGGTGGATACTGATGCTAATTTGAGATACGTTATTTGAATAAGTATTTGCTAGTCAAAATGGTCTGACTTCTGTCAATTTTTTAAACCAAGCCCTAGATATGGATTTTACCATGCTGTCAGGAAGAGGATTGCATTTTTAGTGCCTCTTCAATTTTGAGGACAAACGACGAAAGCCATAAACACTCAACCCTTGCTTAGCAGCCGAAGAATGAAGAGAAAATAAAATGAGATAAAAACGGAGTGGTGTAAATCACCACAGTAAGAGGATGTAGCACGAAAAGAGTTAACACTAGTCGCAACTGAAGAAGCAGCAAACCTCCTTAGTAGAAAGCTATCGCGACGAAGCAAGAAGTTGAAGACAAGGACCAGAAAAGATTTTGCGAGTATGATTAAGTGACGAGATGTGCCAAGTTGATATTGGTACATCGCACTTGTTTTAGCAAGTGTTTGTGTAAATACCCTTGGCCTAGTCAGAGTCGAGTAAGGAGCTTAGAGTGTCGACCCTTTTGGGGTAAGACTGCGATAGTTTTGCGCTTTTGCTCAAATTTAGAAATTTGAGTCGGAAGTCGTGAGTTATCCACTAGGTCCTTGAATTAAAAATTCAATATGGGACATGGATAGTTTAGTAAAGATTAACCGCATATTTTGTGACGATTAGATGTGATCAGAGGTAGATCTTGTTTTAACCTCGAGGAAAAGAACCAAACAAAGTTTAAAGTATTGAGAAGAGGAAGAAGAGAAGATTGCCGATTATTTAGGCTATGAAATAAGAGGAGTTATTAAGGAGAAAGGATACGCTTGCGTATCAAAATAAATATGAAGAGTAAGCGTTGAGTAATGATGATGTAGCAATAGCTAGAAAATATGAGGATGATTTCCTAGAAATCTTGTCAAATCGCTATCGATAGGCATTTGAAGTTCACGATTGATTTAGAACTCGGAGGAGTCCCATATTTAAACTTGCTACTAAAAGATGGCACCAAAAAGGAGCTTTAAGAGTTAAGGCTCCATTATAAGAATTGTAGGATTCAAATTTCTTTCGCCTATGTGCAGCCCCCTGTGGAACACCAACTTTATTATAAAAACAAAGGACTATAGTCTGAGGATAAGTATTGTTTGCCAAGAAGCTTATCAAGAGTCTGTCTCAGAACAAGTTATGGACATCACGAGTTTGTAGTGATGTTGTTTGGATTAACAAAAGCTCTTGTAGCATTCGTGGACTTGATGAGACAAGTCTTTCGCAAATTTTAGGACAAATTTGTGAACGTATGCTAAAAGTCGATATTCTAGTTAATTCAAGGAGTAAAGCCGATCATGAGAAGCATCTTAAAATCATATTAGAGATGTTGAGAGTTGAGAAGTTGTATGCCAAATTTAGCGAACGTGAATTTTGGCTAAAAGAAGTAAATTTCCTAGGACATGTTGTCTCGTCCGAAGGAACTGAAATAGTGGAAGTTGATTCATGAAAATGCAAGCAATTCAAGAATGGAAATCACCAACCTTACCTCAAGAAATTCTTAGTCACTTGGGTTTAGAACAATGCAATCGGAGATTCAAGGAAGAATTCTCCAAGAAAGTAAGATGATGACGAGTCGATTAGAGAAAGATTTAAAGTTTAGTAGGTCAAAAAGGGCATGAGAAAAGTTTCTATGATCTTGAATCGAGACTAACCTCTACTCCAGTGTGAGCCCTTCCCGAAGTTGGAAAGGACTACAGATGCATCGTTGAAAAGGATTAAAATTCGTCCTAATTCAAGATGGAAAATTTATAGCCTATGCTTTAAGGCAACAAACCGCAGAAGTACCCGAATTATGATTCAGAATTAGTAGTCTTAGTGCATGTTTAAAAGATATGGGGACGTCATCCGTATAGAGTTAAATGTGAATATTTCTAGCTTATGAGAATTTGAAATACTTCCTCAAGCAGAAAGAATGAAGTATGAGACCGAGAAGATGGTTTGAGTTAATAAAAGAGAATGATCATAAGATCTCCTAACACCCCCATAAAGTCAACGTAGTGGCCAATACCCTAAGTAGAAAAGGAAATTCTTAATTAGAGTTTATCCTTTGAAAGAGGAAAGAGTTATAGAAAAGTTAAAGAGAACGAGGCTAGAAGTTGTTTAGCTTCTGATATCGATAGGGCTAGAAACCGCATCTTTTATAGTTATCTAGACATGAGATCTCGAGTCATAGATTGCCAAGGAAAAGATGTGAGTTGGAGAAAGTGAAGCCTAAAGCCAGAAAAGAAGGAGTTGAAGATTTTCAAGAAACGAATGTGGACATTTTGTCATTTTATGGAAGAAATTGTAGGCTAACGACGAGAAGCTTAGAAAAGAAAATTATGAGCAAAGCTCATGATCCAAGAAACTACAAAAATGTATCGGATTAGAAGAAATAGATCGAGTGAGAAGGAGTTTAACGTGAAGTGGCAATTTAGCTAGAAGAATGTTTAGTGAGCGAACGAGTGAAGTCTTTACATCAGAGACCTTCTGGTCCGTTGCAATCGGTTTCAATCCCAAATTAGAAATGTGATGATTTGATTAGAATTTTGTAGTGCATTTGCACACAATTCCAAGTTCGAGAACACCAAATTGAAGTTCCAAATTCACCGTGAGAATTTGGAAAAGTTTTTAAGAAAAAGTTGGGAAAGCAGTTGTCGTTTAGCACTGCTTATCACCCATAGACGAATGATTAGTTCGACAAGACTATCCAAATTTTAGAAGTAATGTTGAGTGTAGTTATTCTAGGCAAGGCGACAAATGAGAGCAAAGTTAAACCCATTGTCTAATTTACCTAGGCA
Source organism: Schizonepeta tenuifolia (assembly GCA_029490685.1). Classification (NCBI taxonomy): domain Eukaryota; kingdom Viridiplantae; phylum Streptophyta; class Magnoliopsida; order Lamiales; family Lamiaceae; genus Schizonepeta; species Schizonepeta tenuifolia. The sequence continues at coordinate 59,073,468 of CM055956.1, forward strand.
GCGAGTTATTAAAACGCTATTAGAATAGCATCATACAAAGTTTTGTACGAAGGAGGTGTCGTTCTCTGCTCTACCGAAGCGAGGTAAGCAAGAGAAAGGCTATAAGGCCTGAAGGAATTAAAAAGACGTTAGAATCTGTTCGTCAGATTTGAGAGAAAATAAGAGAATTCAAGAGTCAACAAAAGTCGTAAATCATTAATCGAAGATTAGAGTTAGAGCTCGTATTTAGAGATAAAAGTTTTCAGAAGGTGTTTCCTTCGAAAGGAATCCACCGTTTAAGTGTAAAGATAAAATTTAAAACGAGATATATAGTACCGTTCAAAATCCTAAGAGAGAATTCGTGTCAATTCTCATGAGTTAGCTTTGCCGCCAAGTTGCGGAAATAGTATAAAAGTCTTTCATGCACCTTAGATGCGTAAGTTTATCTTCGATCCGAAGCGAGTAGACTGTCAAGAAGACGTAGCCCTTGAACCAGATTCAAGTAACAAGGAGAGACCCGAGGAGATTTTGGATTGTAAAGTCCAGCAATCGAGAATGAAGTTAATCCTTTTTAGTTAAGATCTGGTGATGACACTATGGTCTTTGAAGATGCGACGTGAGATTTAGGAGCTAAGATAATCAAGAAGTTTTCTCCGAGTTATTCTCCTAAGATAAGCAAAGTTCGAGACGAAATTTATTTTAAGGGGGTGAGGATGTAATACCACAAATTTTTCAAAGTCTTTGAGTGCGTTCTAATTGAGCTTATATGCTTAAATGATGTGCTTTGAGTGATAAAAATTTTCAAGAAAATAAATTTTCTTGCGAAATTACCAAAATACTCTTACGTGCTCTTATGTGATTTTTCTCATTTTGGTTATCCAAATCGAGTATGTGATACATTTCTTGAGCATTATTATATGAGTTTGAATTTGAGTTTGAATTTCGAAAAATTCTGAGAAGTTTTATATTTTGATGAATAGTGACGATAACCGAGATTTTACTATTCATCGATGAATTCTGGATTTCGTCTAATTAGTGTCTTTTGAGTCTAAATGATATTCTAAGACTTTTGAGATATATCGGAGAATTTTTTCAGATTGTATGAGAGAGTTTTAAAAATAATTGCTTAACGGTTTAATTAACCGAGCATTTTTATGTTTTTCTTTGTTAGATAGAATTTTGATTTAAAAACTAGATATTTGGATTCCTTGATTTATTTGGTGAGATATGAGTCGAAGTAGAGATGAGAGTTTTAAGTCGTTTGAGAGTTAAACGAAAAAATGGGGATATTTTCTACCAGAAAACTTTTTCTTCTGGCGATTTTTGACAGATAAAAATCTGGATGTTTATACTATTTCTACCCTATTTTCTCCCACACTCTCACTCTCCCAACATATCCCACTCTCACCTCCCACACTCTCCCTCACTCTCTCTTCTCTCTCTCAATAAAATTACCTCTCTCTCTCAAGTAAATCATTCTCTCTCACACACACAAGTTGAATAGTATTATCATCCCTCTTACCTCTCTTTCTCAGCCAAAATAAACACACACACACACACACAAGAAATCCTCCACTCAAGGAACTTGAAGGAAAGGGAAATTCTTGATGAAATCTTCATTTCTAACCACTAAGATCATCAAGAGTACGTTATTTGTTCATTTCTTACACTTATGCTTGAATCAAGCTAAGAAAATCTTTTTTGTTCCTCCTTATTTTAACTGACCAACACGGTCTCTTGATAAAGGGTTGAAGCTTCTTCATTCAAGCTTTGATTTCCTAACTCCTTGAGTATTTTACATGCAAGGAAGAGAAGTAGAATCCAAACCCTCTCCACCCTCAAAACTGCCGAGATTATTCAAGCCAAGGAGATGGAGTTTTGAGTTTGATTTTTAAGTATGTTATTGTTAATTCTTGTATATATGTATATGTATGTGAAAAAGATGAAGAAAATCATGCATGTTTACTTTTACGCATAGACAAACCTTAGGAATTTTTTATGATGATGATTGATGCATGAGATTGATGATGAATATGAGTTCTAAAAAAATGATTAAGGAGTTATGAGGTTAGAAGTAAAAGAGAAGAAATTTTCTCTAATTTTTGTCCATAAAAATTGATGGAAAAAGTGAAGGAGAAAAGAGGAAACTTTGATGAATTGTTTCAAGATATATATATATATATATATATGATGATCTTGAGTAGTTTGTTTGCATGAGTATGAAGCTAGAAATTTTAATTGTTTTATTATTAAAAGTGCCGAAATTTTTGAGAAAAATTTAGAAATTTAATTCCTAAATTCTTTATGTGGTTTTGATGATGATTTTAATGATTTTAAGTACATAAAAGCATGAAAAATTGATTAAATGAACGAGTTTGATTTATCTCTTTAATTGGATGGAAATTTCGAAGTATATACATACATACATATGTATGAAGATGATGATTTTGTGATGTTATAGATGATTTGGACTGATATATGACTATCTTGATGAATTTGAGTGATATATGTTACATGAGAAATTAAAAGATTGATAGATATAAATTTCTTATAATTTTTATGAAATTTCGATGGAGATAAGTATATAAATATGAGTTCTTGATGTTCTTGAGTATATGAAGATATGAAGATGAGTATAAAGTGTTTTTGATGTGTTCTTGAAGATTTAAAGAAGAAATAAATTAATTATTATTTATATATATATATAAAAGAAAAGAAGATGAAGAATTTCCTTGATGAATTAGATGAGATGATAAGTTAAATGGAATTTTGAGCATGTTTAGAATTAATTGTGAGAAGTATAAAATTTAAGGAATTTTTCTTGGAAAATTCGAACCATAGGGAAGAAGAAAGTGATGTTTTTTTAGTTATGAGTTCTTGATTTCAAGTTGGATGTTAATAATCAAATTTGAGTATTTTATGATTTTAATTCTTGAAGAAATCAAAGAAAGAAATTTCTTTGTTAAGAATATGAATTTTTCGAAGCATAAGAGGAGTAAAATTTTTATGTCGTGATGTTTTAATGATCTAAGAGATAAAATAAAAATAGAATATTAATATTAGTATTATTTGAGGAGTAATAGAATTTAAAATATTGAAAATTGAATTTTCTATGAGAAAATCCCCTAAAGAGTCGAACTATATGTGCTAAGGGATGAATTTTACGTATTTGAGTTTGTTTGTTAAATTTGATTGAGAAATCAATCAAATATAATTTTTAGAAGAATACTAGAACTTGAATTGTTGAGTTTGGATAAATATTGCATTGAAAATTTATATTTTTGATGAATGAGAGGTTTTGAGTTATAAGTTGTTAATTTTGAGTATGTTGAGTATTAAGATGATGAGCTTATGAGATTGAATTTATTTTGAGTGGAATTAAGCTTTAAAAATATGGAAACGAACAAGTATACATGTTTTTATATAAATTTCGAGTTTGATAAGAAATGATGCTTGAATATTGAGTTCTTGATGTTTTATGAGATATTGAATGATTAAATGATGATGTTTGAGTAAAAATAATCAAGTTTGCTTTTTGAAATTTTTGAATCGGAACGATATAAAAGCTACCGAGATTTTTTTTTTAAGTTTAAAAATGAAAAATCGAGTTTTTATAAATAAAAATGGAAATTCAGAAAATTTAATTGAGAAAATGATTAATTAAATTATTTGGAGTCAAGTTATCAAGTTTGAAAATTTTCCGAGCATAAGCTCGTATTTTGAGAAATAATGACATAAACTAAAATCGAGAAATTTTAGTAAATGTTTCGGATTTTTAATCTGATTCCGTATTTGAATTATTTTGAGTATAACGAAATTATTTTCATTAAAATCCGAAGTTATAAATTTTCCAGATTTGAAGTCGATCCGTATGAAAATAATATGAGACTGTATTGAGATGTGAATTAATTCCTGAATTATTTTCTATGTTTAAATAAATGTGATTAAGTTGAATTTTTTTTCCATCTATTTATGAAGTTGGTCATTTACCTATTTGTGAATGCCTGATTCTTAATAGTCGATAATTAATCTCGCAATTTTCTGAGTTCGTATAACTCGAGAAATTGAGAAATACGAGACGAGATGAATAGTGAATTCTCGTTTTGCGTGAAATGTTAAAATATTATTATCAAGTCAAGAGTTCAAGTTGAGGAATTTATACTCGAGTGAGGACGATAAACTGAGAAAGAAGTCAATTTAGATAAGTTTAAATAATAAAGACCCGAATCAAGTAGAAGTCCTTCAGCCAAGCCCTAGAGCTATTTTACTGTCATAGCCCCAAATCCCGAGGGACGGCAGAAGCCGGGTGCGACTGGGGTTGGATTAAAGAAGCGGGGAAGAAGGGGGCTAACTGACTAAACATACATGAAAAGACATCATTAAACCATGAATAAGACTTGAATATAAATAAGAAAGAGTTAATCCCTAAGGATTACTCGACAAAAGTACAAAAGAAGCTAGGTTCATATTTACAGACATAGACTACTGAGAATTGTTCAAAAGGTACATCTCAAAGATTCAGAGTTCTGCAGCGGAAGAGTTCTAACTAAAGCAACCTATCTTTCAACTCAACATCAACTGTAGTCGCTCACCGTCGCTTCAACCTGCACATTTAAAAAACAATGCAGGGCTAAGTACAAACGTACTTAGTGGGCACGATGCCGAAATCATAGTCATATGTATCAATAATCTGGCATTTTATAACCGTAGCGCATCGGGGTTTTGTTGAAAAGGCCCGTGCCTACTAAACATTTTCTAATTGATTTGTATAAAGCAGCTTGCGCAAGCATATTTAGAGTATGTTATGTTCAATCTTGACCCAAACTAATTCACCATGGCTGGTACCCCTCAACAGGATATCACATACACCACAGGTTACAAAGTGCACTAACTCTGGAAAGCACTTAGCAGCTAACTCAGAGCCGATCGTTAGTTAACCTAGTTAGATTAACTCTAAAAGTCTGGAAAACCCGAAGGTTAACTCAGAAATCTGGAAAACACGAATGTTAACTCAGATAGGTACAAGAGAACTCACATAAAATAGTTGAAACAGTTTATGCCAAGATTATCACTTTGAAAACACAATTATCAAAGCGATAAATAATACTTTCGAGTTGTGGAAAAACCCACATTTTATTTGATATAGATAAAAGCCCACCTTGTAAATACAGAACTTATAAGCAAAAGCTTCCAACTTTGGATTTTTCGTCCTTTCTTTACAGCTGGCTTCCTCCTTCATCGTAAAATAAAATATACTTAAAAACGGTTCGTAAAAGATAATCGATTAAAGATTTAGTTATTTTATTCTTTTGGGCATTTGCACGTTTACTAGATTCGTTTTACTTAAACGGGAAACGAGACTCGTATCAATCTCGTTAGAACTTGGAAAATCTCATACTCAACTCTCGGGTCAGTAGAGATGGTAGTCGATATCCTAATACGACTTTAAAGATTAAGAGAAGCTAAGTTGGAAAGAATCAACTTAGGCGATTTACTTTAATTCTTTGAACGATTTAAGGAATTTCTCGTTTATTACTTCTTTAAAGAAAAGATAAGATATAAGGTCTCGACTGGTCTCCATCACTAGAGGTCTTGTACTTGCCTTTAGGGTCAGTAGGTAGATGTTCAATAGATAAAAACGGCTTAAACGATTGAAAGAAGCTAAGTTGTGAACTAAACAACTTAGAAAACAAGAAATTGAAAATTCACTGTACAGTCCAGTAACTCTGGAGGCTGTGCAGAACAGAGAACTTGGAAATAGGGGGTGAGCCCTGTACCATTAGAAAGCTTAGGAAGTCTAGTTCGCGCTCCAATTTACGGATCACAAATCTGATAAATGAGCTGGAAGTTATAACAGTTTCCGGCGAGGGTCGCAAAACTGCCGTGGAAACCCTAATTGATTGATAAGTTCGCCGTATAACGTTTTAGGTTCGTTTTAAATTCTCGTATTCAACTTTTTTTGAAACTGGATTCTTAAAGCAGTCATCACGTACCTCCGTACGTGACAAACTCCTTTTCAACTTGTTCAAAAGCACGACGTTCTAACGTCGGATTTCAACTATCAATTACTAAACCAACAAAGAAAATCCAAACGCATTCTAGTTCTCGATTACAACTATAACCCATATTATATCGACTCGGATGCTTATGATGTCAACTAGAAAGATGTTCTAAATTTCATTACCAACAATAATATCATATTAGAATTCTCATCCGACTTCTTGATTTTCAGTTACAACTAGATATTCGTCTCTTACGCGATTTTTCAAAAGTCGTCGGTTTTCGTTCAAATTTTACGACGCTAAACTATATCTAACTTGAATCATTTTCATGCATGCAAACACATCTTAACATCTTTATAACTCAGTTTATAAGGTGATTTTAGTCTCTTACAGTTCATTAAACATTTTTAGAAAAATTCCAATTAACTTCTATAATCAACTAATATGATTTGTATTATAATTCCATTAACAATTCATCATTTATATCAAGCATGTATAAACTCCTAATTATTCTATAAATTTCTGGTTTTATATAGATGTTAAGGGGTTGATTTTCTTCTCCAATTAACATCATTTATTCACTAATCAAACTATTATAACAACTATTAATCACTTGCAATTCCAAAAACAACTAACATGCAAAAACCCCTAATTTATAAATCAAACCCTAATTGAATTTCATAACAACATAGGGCTTTCAATCCCTTTTCATTCCATACACTAATTAAACATCTATTAAGCATGAATTCATGATCAAAAGAAGAAAAACAAAAGTCCTACAATTTCCCAAAAAAAATTCTGCATTTACACAAAAGATAAAGTTCTTGGTTTTGATCAATTTTAATCCCTAATTATCATATCTAATACATCCAATTACATTATTCTAAGATCAAAACATCTATTCTAAAACTCTAAAATTTCGATCAAGGAAGGAAAAAGAAAAGAAAAGAAATCTAATTGGATAGACTTAAAGAGGAGATCATTACCTTGAATATTAGTAAAAGGACTTAGATGATTCAATGGTTGGATGATGATCTATGATGGAATCTTTGTTTGAAACCTTGAAGCTTTCAACAATGGTGAAGAACAAAATTTGAGAGAGAAGGAGAAGGAGTGCAGCCGAAAAAAAAAGAGAAAAGTGGAAGAAAAAATGGTTTTGATCAAGTGTTTAACATGATGAAAGGTTTGAAAATGTAAAAAGTAAAACTTAGGTGTCATTTAACTAAACCTTATTAAGCATGCATGTTCCCCACTAATTAATAAAAAAAAATAAAGAATAAGTGGCTGCATGCAGAATTTTTTGAAGGGTTACGGGTTTTTCCGGCGCGATCCGACGTTACGAGAAAACGAACGACGAAAACGTTGTTCGGTACAAAAAATTTTCGCGATTCGATTTGACTTTAAAATTCTAATGTATGAACTTAATTAGAAATTGAATTTATAAACTAAACTTTCTCGGCGTGTTCGTATTGCGATTTTGTAAACGTAAAATTAAACGGTTTTCCGTTCTTAGTTTACAAACTAAGAATTTTTTCGTACGCTCTAACCCTAAATACAGTAGCCATCTAGCTGACTCCCGTAATTTATTTTTAATAACGGATTCGACCGTTAGTCTTAGAATTCAAAAATTATAAACTTAGGCGTGCAAAGCCATTTATTTAATTAACTTTAAACTTTTTAGAACGTAAGGAATTTACGGGGCATTACATCCTACCCCCCTTACGAAAAATTTCGTCCCGAAATTTACTTATCCTCTATAACTGCTTGAAGTACTTCTTATTCGACATGATTTTCTCTTGCCTGTGATGATCTTATAATGCTATTACTATTCGTCTCGACTTGCTTTTTAACTTTTGCTCTTTTCGATCTAAGATCGCTTTCGATCTTTCCTAATAAATTTAGTCGATTTCAAGAACGACGTCTTGCTGATAGAACTTCGTGTATAAAAATGAATATACGTTACTTCATCGAAATGAGATATACTTAAAATAAGTATTTCATAAACTTGGCGATAAAGCCATAACTTATTCATATTGGAGCTACCTTTCCCAAGTTACTTACTAATTATATAGATCTTTGTCAAAGTTTGAACTTGTCACGAAATTAATGTTTCTTTTTAACGGAGAAAACTTAAGGAGCTTTCATTTTCCTTTTCAATTATTAAGTTCGAATTATTGTATATACTTAGGACTTTTGTCTTCTTTAAAACTTGTTTTCTTCTGACTCGAATCTATCGAATGATCCCGATCATTTTATTGACCGCATTTGGTCCTGAATATATTTTTTTTTTTGCTTTCATCTACCTTATAACAATAAGGTAGCTATGTAAATCTTTTCTTTCTATAAGGTCTCGTAAGTCGTATTTCCTATCGTAGCTTAATAGTTGTTGTTATAACAACTCGGTTGTTTGGCTACGTGTTCTTCAATTCACTTTTCGGCTAATATTATCGTTCTTAGCATATCAACGAGTATTTGAATCATTTTCTCGGACTATCCATTCAACTAGCGGTAAAAAGCGGTACTAAAGTTAGGTTTGCTATCTGACTTTTCTGCCTTGTAACCTACAACCATCTCATCGTCATCGGAATTACTAAGTCCACTCTTAAATTTCTATCATAAACTCATTGCTTCAGAGTCGCTGTCTGGTTTATCCAATCTTATCCTTAGTCGAGGCTTATTCTTTGACTCGTCCTTTCTCTTGATACTTATAATCGTTCTCGTAATTTGATATAGCTATTTGTGCCGCTATTCGCCCTGCGATTGATGCTGATGTATCACGCATTTTTCTATATCTATCTTCTTGAATCCTTGTATAAGCGTTTCTTTTTCGACGAAAAGATACCTAAACTTAGTTGGAGTCTTATGACTCAGCGTGTCTATTCTTATTCTGAACTTTATCTAGATGGTAATTATTTTCACAAACGTAATATCTTACTAGTTCGAGCTATCTCCTTTGTCTTATGTTAATTCCTTTGCTCGAATACACGCTCCAAATTCTTATGATCTGTGAAGATCTCATCCCTTGAACTATATAGATGGTGTGTCCTAATTTTCAATGCAGGCTCTACGGCTGCAAGTTCTAAGTCGTAGGTTGGGTACTCAATTTCTTGGGGTTAACGTGTCGTGGAGCGTAAGTTATCACTTTCTCATTTTGTATTTATACCATCCTAACCTATTCTTTTTAGCACTGGTATCTACCTCTATTCCTTGTCGTTTCTGGGAAGGCTAACAACCTGGGGTAATGATCAACTTTTCCTAGAACGTCCGTGTTCCTATTCCACAATTGTCTGTAGATTTATTCTTTTCCTTCTATGTAGTTGCGCCATAAGTTTTAGTAATCATAGGGAATTCCTTAATGGAAATCTCTATTTTAACTATCCAGCCTGGGAACTTCTCATTTTATTTAGACTGGTAAGCGATTTTTCATTTGAGTACTGTCTCTACCTTAGCAGGAATCTATCTTAACAACTTCTGTCTACAATGTTTTATCCAAGAAACATTACCTCTCTCTTCGAGCTTGTTCTTGCTAATTTGGCATCTAGCTCCCGACTCTATGTGTTCTAGTATTATTCGCAAGTATTCTTCATATTCATCTTCATTCTTAGGTAACTGGAATTGTTATTGATAAATACTAAAATGAATTTTTTTTTCTAAGTCTAGGTGGAAAAATTCTATTCCTGTGGTTTATGAATACTATGGAGCACTAGCCAATTAAGCGGCATAACTAAACATTCGTGATGGCCATATCTGGCCTGAAAGATAAATTTTTGGGTATATTTCCAGTTTACTCTTTTAACTAGTGATGCTTAGACCTTAAGTCTATCCTTACAATTGTACTTGTTTCCTTTTAAATTTATCAGGGGTCTTCTATTCTCGTTAAAGGATACTTACTCTTAAGGGTTATCTTTATTTAATTTTTGACAGCCTATATACATTCTTGCAGAATTATCCTTCTTTGATGATGAACATCTAAAATATTTTCCATGGTGAAAACGTTTGTCTAAAGAAATCGTCATCTAACAACTCTTGCAGTTGGATCTTAAGCTCCTCTAACTTCTTTGATACCGTTCTACATAGGGCCTTTAATTTGGAAGCTGCTTGAAGTTCTGAGTCGATCGTGAAACCTACACGACAATCTGTTAGTAAACCAGATATTTCATATAATTCTGTAGGTTCTCTATTTGGGATTTTTTTAAAAGAGATTTTTCTCTCGTTGTCGAGAATCGTGGTAATTCTCAAACAACTAGTCTTTTCCTAAATTTATATATAGTACATTTTATTACTTCCCAATCGATTGCTTAATAAAACTAAGGGGTGAACTCTCTGAGGTCATCAATACTCCCTAAAGCGTAGTTGTTCTGATTTCAAGATTAGAGCGTTCTAGTCTTAGTCCTATAGTGCCAGAGGGTACTAGTCAAATGAATATAACGCTTTAGTATAGTCAAAAGGTACTGGAAAACTGGTATATAGTTCTAGTACGGGTCAACGATTTTGACAGGGTAATTTATAAGGTTCATCCAATACCTGCCAGATCTCCCTTTTCTTCATTAAGCCTCTCCTACCTAATCATGTATGCATTTGCATTCTGTTGTGATTGCATCAGCTGTGGCTGTGACTGGACTTGAATGGTATTTGATGGTTGAAGCTGGCCGTACTGATTTGGTTTTGCCGTCCGGAGCAGCGTCGGACAACTCCTCCTTATATGCCCCGTCTGCCCACAATTAAAACATTTATCCGTGTTTGCCAAACACGCACCCTCATGCTTCTTACCACATCTAGAACAAGTAGAAAATTCTCGTTTATGTTCTACTGCTTGCCACGGCTCAGGACAATCCCTCTTAACATGCCCCTTACGTCCACAGTTGAAGCAAACACTAGTTTTTGCTAAACAAACACCAGGGTGTTCCTTATTACACTTAGGGTAATCGGGATTAGTGATTTTTTTTTGGTTACTGTTCCTTGGCTGCCCTTGCAGCTGTCCTAGTAGATGGCTTCTCTTGCCTTGACCGGATTGTTCATTTTTCTGCGGCTTACTCTTTTGTCCTACTTTCTTTCCATAGTTACTTCCTTTCCCTGGTTGGTGGAAACCCTGCCGAGCGCTATTCTATTTTCCTTGCTTGTTGCGGTACTGGTAACAATTACTACTACTCCCTTCCCATTTCCTTTTTATTCTTTATCGTTGATATTATTGTTGGGACGACTTTGGGTTGAAGTCTGGTTTGGTGCTGGAGTGGATTTTACCATCTTTTCTTTATTAGGTACTAATGCCTCTATTTCACGGACTCGTTCTAGTAGTTCTGCATAACTCAGTCCCTCCTGTCTGGCTACTGCCCTTCCCAGTTCGTACTTAAGTTCTCCCTGAAGTTTCCTTGCTATTTCTTCTTCAGTTTTCACTTGGTTGTATACATACTTATCATAATATGCCACCTTAAAATCATTCCAAGTGGTTAGAGCCGTTTGTTCTACCGGTATAATTCTCTGGCTAGTTTTCCACCAATATTTAGCTGGTCCTGATAGCTGATACCCAGCGCATGCTAGACGTTCCTCTTCACTAAGTCTAATCGGCTCAAAGATTCTCTCCATAGAATGTATCCATTGTTCGGCCTCACTTGGATTGCCAGATCCATCGAAAAATGGTGGTTTGCTTCCGAAGAATAAATCCTCAATGCTATGACGTTGAGGAGATAGGGGAAGTGAAAAGGTTTTTTGGGTGTTTTTGTCTTTCCTCTCTTATACGTTGTTCTTGACCTCTATCAGACTCTCTAAGACTATCAGGTCCTCTTCGATCGTTAACAGCTCTCAGCGACATTTTTAAGACTGTAAGATACAAAATTTTTCTTATTAGCACTTGTTTCTAAGCCTTCATTTTCTCACTAACCCTTTTCTTTCCCCACTTAATACTTTCACATAAACAAGAATAACAAATTAACTTTGACTCTATTTCTCTCAACTTTTAACCTTCAAGGTTAAATTAAACTCTCGTTACACGAGTTTTGTTTAATATTCTGGTTTAGTTATATGATTCATATGAAACTTCTTGTGACTAAAACCCTTTAATGGGTCATGTATATTATATATATACATCAAAAGATTATGTTAGTTTTGCCTTTAACAAGGACTTATACAAAACTAGACTACAACCAGTCTAAACTAGACTAATTGCCTATGTGTACAGAATGCACTAACATATTGCATTACCGTACTACTGAAGGTACTAGAACGGAAACGATTCATAAAATTTCGTATCTGATGGAGTACTACAAAACTATCTAGTTACTGATCCGACTATGTACATAACAAAAGGCTATTATACTACTATGCGTTTCTGACGTCTTGCTCAACAAACTGCGGTCAAGTCACCACTGCCTACTATGGCCTAATTCTCCTCGGGGTCCTTGTCCGGATCCTCATCCAGCTCCTCATCGGTATCCTCCTCCGGATCCTTATCCGGGTCCTCATCCTCTGACTCTAAACCTAAGGCAAATTTAAGTGCCTCGTCGACCCTCAAAGTAGTGCCATCCGCAAGTGTAAGTGATGGTGATGCAGGCACATCTAAAGCTGTCATTTCTAAATCTGAAACCGGGTAGTCCCAATAGGTCACTGATGCCCGCTTCTTCAGAGACAGCAGGTGGTCGGGAAGTGAACAGGACTCGTACTTCTCTCTGGAATGGATCCTAGACGGTCCTGCCTCAAATTCAGTCCGAACCCTGACCAACTCCGCGCAAATTTCATCAAGGGGTCTGTAAGATGATGGGAACTGTAATAGGGCGGCTGTGTCTAAATACTCTGGTCCAGACTGAAATGGTCCCTGAACTCTCATAGAAGGCTCATGCTGAAAAGGGGCAGTTAACCCTAGGCCATCTGCTTTCCTTGCAACTAACTCTCTTGTGTCCACACTAGGTACCATCATTGAAGGGATCTCCAACTGTGCGATCATCTCTGGACCTATCTCACCATGCTCTGACTCTGAATCTGCCGGAAAGTGAGTATAGGGAGGATGCGCCTGAACTGGGTATGATGCTATATGTCTGCTCTCGAAGAAACGCCTGTGTACCTCTAAAGCGAATCCATGGTAATTACCTGTCGGCTCTATATCGTCGCCAAACATCCCAAGGTAGTACCACGCCGTATCGTGTGCCCAATCACGCCATTCCTCTGGTAGACGACTAACCAAGTCAAGTATAGCTTGACTCTCTGGAATAGTATGCCGGACTGGATAATAAACTGACAAGAAGTAACTAATCCTCTGTCCTACGTCGTGTCTCTGGTTTGCCTCATAATCTCTATACCTATCTAATAACTGATCTGCCCAAGTACGCTGTGGCGGGGACTGATTCTCTGAAGCCGTGTCACTACTGGAAGTCATCCTACAAAGTGTTTAAGAAACACGGATCAGTAACGATAAGATGATACCTTATCTTACGGAAAATCTTAAATTACAAGATGAATATTCCTTATTCAATTGTAATATTACCACACTTAATCTAACAATTTATCTTAGACATCTAGAAATTTCACAGAAAATTGCTATCGTACTCACAATATATAGAAATAGAATTTCAAGGTTTTATTCCCATTCTTATCTCATTCTTTTAATTTCTTACTTTAATTCCTTATTTTCTTTCATTAATCCCTATCTCTTTCTCAAGGGAAAAATTTCTTTTCGATTCTCATTTATTAAAACAAAGCACGTATATTTTGTTCATGTTACTTATGCAAAAGTAACATTCATTTACAAAAGACCTTGTCGTTTACTAATCATAATACTCATACGTGTCGTATTCTTCGTTCAAGAACGAAGTATAAAATATAAATTCCCGACGAAGAAATGGAATATATCCTAAGAATAACTTTTTAGAACAAGTTCTATTTGTCAATGCTAAAAACGAACGGTCGTTAGAAAATTTAATCAAGCTTCGTGCTTGACTCCTAATAGTAAAACAATTCTCTTCGCAAGGTTCGAACGAGGCGAGCACTATAAAAAGAAACGAAAAAGAAAAGGAACGACGTCGTTATAAGTTACTTATATGTTAGTAACATTCGTCTCTTTAAACCACTTTTATCATATTAAAAAGACTTTACTAGCGGGGCATAAGACCCATATTACTGAGTTTCTTATTATGTGGGTTGATCAAGTCCACATAACAGTCCCTCAATCACATGGAACTTCTGTCTCGCTCTATTGATTACTTCATACAGATTTTACTTTTCTAAATCGAGCAGCAATTCTCGAATTGCACACACAACTACTTCTTAAAAATAAATCTTTGGAAACTCTCCAATTTAGCTCGGAATACTCAATCTTCTAGAGGAAAATACCAATTTAAGCTAGTCGAATACTTGAACGGCTCCTAGTAAGTAAAACAAAGCCATCTCCAAGGGACTTTGTTCATGCCCTTACAACTAGGGTAACATTCGGCTCTTCCGTTTATTTCAATTTATCCTTCTTGTTTCAACCTTTTCTCGAATAATTTGGAGTCACGTTTTTCTCACACGTCTATTTGTTTCTTTCATTCCTTTCGTACATATTTACTTTATTTCAACATTATTTATTTCATTTTCCTGGAAGGAAATTCTTATCGGGTTGTAAAATAAAGATCGACTTTGCCGAGTCTTTATTCATGTCACTAAGCGCACGTGACATTCATCAGAGGAAGTCCTTCTCGCGTTAGGGATCTCCTTTCGAAATCATTTGAAATAACGTTTCATAAAAACGTCTAAGTCCTCGAAGAACCGGAAAATTCTCAGGTTTCAAGTCTACGTTCTCATTGGATCGGGAAAATTCCTTAAAATCCAACTATATTCTTGTGTCCGAATAATTTTCAGAAGAAAGAAATTATTGCGCAAATATTTTCACATAAGATAGTACTTGTACTATCACTCAATCACATAAAGTATAGAAATTTTACTTCCATAAAATTCTTAATTTCGGAACACAACTCATTCTCATTCTAAATTTGTTTGAATACTTGCTCATAAATTCCCCCCCCCCCCCTTTTTTTAATAGAAATCTCATTATAAAATTCTTTCACTCTTCCTTGTTGAGTCGACGTAGCGGGCGGTTGAGTTGACATCTATGTTCTCAATCTTAGCTTTAGAGTTTAACTCTTATCTTATACTTGAAAGATGACTCTAATCCAGAGTATACAAAAATACCGTGTCTTACGACTTGAAAGGAGACTCGATATAGAGTACAAATGAATACTCTATATTATTTCTCGAAGAAAAATTGTATACGAATACCACTTTATGATATTACTTAAAGGAATGACTTGTACTTGAAAGAATGACTCACACTAACTCATACTAGAAGATTGACTCAGAAGCAGAGCGGTTTACGAACACTGCTCTGATACCACTCTGTCACAGCCCCAAATCCCGAGGGACGGCAGAAGTCGGGGTGCGACTGGGGTTGGATTAAAGAAGCGGGGAAGAAGGGGGCTAACTGACTAAACATACATGAAAAGACATCATTCAACCATGAATAAGACTTGAATATAAATAAGAAAGAGTTAATCCCTAAGGATTACTCGACAAAAGTACAAAAGAAACTAGGTTAATATTTACAGACTTAGACTACTGAGAATTGTTCAAAAGGTACATCTCAAAGATTCAGAGTTCTGCAGCGGAAGAGTTCTAACTAAAGCAACCTATCTTTCAACTCAACATCAACCGTCGCCGCTCACCGTTGCTTCAACCTGCACATTTAGAAAACAATGCAGGGCTAAGTACAAACGTACTTAGTGGGCACGATGCCGAAATCATAGTCATATGTATAAATAATCTGGCATTTTATAACCGTAGTGCATCGGGGTTTTGTTGAAAAGGCCCGTGCCTACTAAACATTTTCTAACTGATTTGTATAAAGCAGCTTGCGCATGCATATTTAGAGTATGTTATGTTCAATCTTGACCCAAACTAATTCACCGTGGCTGGTACCCCTCAACAGGATATCACATACACCACAGGTTACAAAGTGCACTAACTCTGGAAAGCACTTAGCAGCTAACTCAGAGCCGATCATTAGTTAACCTAGTTAGATTAACTCTAAAAGTCTGGAAAACCCGAAGGTTAACTTAGAAATCTGGAAAACACGAATGTTAACTCAGATAGGTACAAGAGAACTCACATAAAATAGTTGAAACAATTTATGCCAAGATTATCACTTTGAAAACACAATTATCAAAGCGATAAATAATACTTTCGAGTTGTGGAAAAACCCACATTTTATTTGATATAGATAAAAGCCCACCTTGTAAATACAGAACTTATAAGCAAAAGCTTCTAACTTTGGATTTTTCGTCCTTTCTTTACAGCTGGCTTCCTCCTTCATCGTAAAATAAAATATACTTAAAAATGATTCGTAAAAGATAATCGATTAAAGATTTAGTTATTTTATTCTTTTGGGCATTTGCACGTTTACTAGATTCGTTTTACTTAAACGGGAAACGAGACTCGTATCAATCTCGTTAGAACTTGGAAAATCTCATACTCGACTCTCGGGTCAGTAGAGATGGTAGTCGATATCCTAATACGACTTTAAAGATTAAGAGAAGCTAAGTTGAAAAGAATCAACTTAGGCGATTTACTTTAATTCTTTGAACGATTTAAGGAATTTCTCGTCTATTACTTCTTTAAAGAAAAGATAAGATATAAGGTCTCGACTGGTCTCCATCACTAGAGGTCTTGTACTTGATTTTAGGGTCAGTAGGTAGATGTTCGATAGATAAAAACCGCTTAAACGATTGAAAGAAGCTAAGTTGTGAACTAAACAACTTAGAAAACAAGAAATTGAAAATTCACTGTACAGTCCAGTAACTCTGGAGGCTTTGCAGAACAGAGGACTTGGAAACAGGGGGTGAGCCCTGTACCATTAGAAAGCTTAGGAAGTCTAGTTCGCGCTCCAATTTACGGATCACAAATCCGATAAACGAGCTGGAAGTTATAACAGTTTCCGGCGAGGGTCGCAAAACTGCCGTGGAAACCCTAATTGATTGATAAGTTCGCCGTATAAAGTTTTAGGTTCGTTTTAAATTCTCGTATTCAACTTTTTTAGAAACTAGATTCTTAAAGCAGTCATCACGTACCTCCGTACGTGACAAACTCCTTTTCAACTTGTTCAAAAGCACGACGTTCTAACGTCGGATTTCAACTATCAATTACTAAACCAACAAAGAAAATCCAAACGCATTCTAGTTCTTGATTACAACTATAACCCATATTATATCGACTCGGATGCTTATGATGTCAACTAGAAAGATGTTCTAAATTTCATTACCAAAAATAATATCATATTAGAATTCTCATCCGACTTCTTGATTTTCAGTTACAACTAGATATTCGTCTCTTACGCGATTTTTCAAAAGTCGTCGGTTTTCGTTCAAATTTTACGATGCTAAACTATATCTAACTTGAATTATTTTCATGCATGCAAACACATCTTAACATCTTTATAACTCAGTTTATAAGGTAATTTTAGTCTCTTACATTTCATTAAACATTTTTAGAAAAATTCCAATTAACTTCTATAATCAACTAATATGATTTGTATTATAATTCCATTAACAATTCATCATTTATATCAAGCATGTATAAACTCCTAATTATTTTATAAATTTCTGGTTTTATATAGATGTTAAGGGGTTGATTTTCTTCTCCAATTAGCATCATTTATTCACTAATCAAACTATTATAACAACTATTAATCACTTGCAATTCCAAAAACAACTAACATGCAAAAACCCCTAATTTATAAATCAAACTCTAATTGAATTTCATAACAACATAGGGCTTTCAATCCCTTTTCATTCCATACACTAATTAAACATCTATTAAACATGAATTCATGATCAAAAGAAGAAAAACAAAAATCCTACAATTTCCCAAAAAAAATTCTGCATTTACACAAAAGATAAAGTTCTTGGTTTTGATCAATTTTAATCCCTAATTATCATATCTAATACATCCAATTACATTATTCTAAGATCAAAACATCTATTCTAAAACTCTAAAATTTCGATCAAGGAAGCAAAAAGAAAAGAAAAGAAATCTAATTGGATAGACTTAAAGAGGAGATCATTACCTTGAATATTAGTAAAAGGACTTAGATGATTCAATGGTTGGATGATGATCTATGATGGAATCTTTGTTTGAAACCTTGAAGCTTTCAACAATGGTGAAGAACACAATTTGAGAGAGAAGGAGAAGGAGTGCAGCCGAAAAAAAAAGAGAAAAGTGGAAGAAAAAATTGTTTTGATCAAGTGTTTAACATGATGAAAGGTTTGAAAATGTAAAAAGTAAAACTTAGGTGTCATTTAACTAAACCTTATTAAGCATGCATGTTCCTCACTAATTAATAAAAAAAAATAAAGAATAAGTGGCTGCATGCAGAATTTTTTGAAGGGTTACGGGTTTTTCCGGCGCGATCCGACGTTACGAGAAAACGAACGACGAAAACGTTGTTCGGTACAAAAAATCGTCGCGATTCGATTTGACTTGAAAATTCTAATGTATGAACTTAATTAGAAAATGAATTTATAAAATTTATTTTGACAAAAACTTGGGACGACAAGTCCGAGTTTCGTCCGGAAAAACGTAAAAACAAACTTTCTCGGCGTGTTCGTATTGCGACTTTGTAAACGTAAAATTAAACGGTTTTCCGTTCTTAGTTTACAAACTAAGAATTTTTTCGTACGCTCTAACCCTAAATACAGTAGCCATCTAGCTGACTCCCGTAATTTATTTTTAATAACGGATTCGACCGTTAGTCTTAGAATTCAAAAATTATAAACTTAGGCGTGCAAAGCCATTTATTTAATTAACTTTAAACTTTTTAGAACGTAAGGAATTTACGGGGCATTACATTTACGTTTTACGAGAAAGTGAAATCATATTTATAAAATGTTATTCTTGAAGGGACAAGCGGGAATGAGAAGTAAGAGGAGACGAAAAGTGTAAGCTACCTCGATTAATCTTCAATAGTCAGGTGGGATTTCTGAACCGAAACTCAGCGATAAATGCACAATTTATTTATATATGCGCTTTATTTAAAGTTGATTGACTTGCCTGAGTTTTTATGTTTTGGTATGCAATCCTCTACTTCATATTATGAGTTGAATGAGTCATGTGGACGCACGGGATAAGGTCATGTTCAAAACGGAACAATGCATGCATTAAATTCGGTGACCGTGAGCCTTGTTACAGTCTAGCCGGTCGTAAAGTAACTGTGAGCCTCGGTAGACCGGTTATGTAAAGATTGTGAGCTTTGCTTTGATTGGGCTGGTCACAGTGTTTGAGGGGGAGGCCTACTTCTCGACACCACAGAAAGACAAGAAGACGCGTAGATGGATTCATAGTTAAGAAAAATGACTGCAGTCGATTTTGAAGAAGAAACGAAAAAGTTTTTAAGCTGCCACAAGTCCTAAATTCTTTTAAATAAAATGATTGTGGTGCAGCTAATAAGAAAAGTTCAATTATATAGCTCTATCGAGCGAGTATTCAATTTATTTTGGCATGTGTTCACTGAGTACGAAGTACTCAGTACTGCATGTTATTTTTAAAACGTGCAGGTTTGCTTGGATGATGATGGTGTGGTGTGCTTGGTGACGTTCGTTGTTTCGGGTCAAGGTTTGGTTTAAGTTTGAGTTATATGTCTTCATACTTGTAACTTTGGGACTTGATGTATTTTTCCGCTGCAACTCAAATACTTAATCGTGTTTGGGATACTTTGAACTGTGATGACTAATTAAGGAGTTTCGTGTTCGTCACTTTATTTTGTTTTCCCCTTAATTCTTAATTATCAAACATATTGTGTTGAGTTATTGAATTGGGTAACTGAAGCAAGTTAATCAAATGTTATCGCTTTCACTTGAAGTTTCCTTCTATACCTGAGGTTTATTCCTTATAAGTCATGTTTATTCAGTTGTTCCATCTTCACTGTCCAATGGATTCTAGTCGTTTTTATACACTAGAATTTGGGTTGTGACAACTTTCAATTAAAGAACTTA
The DNA here is from genome assembly GCA_029490685.1 of Schizonepeta tenuifolia. Taxonomy (NCBI): domain Eukaryota; kingdom Viridiplantae; phylum Streptophyta; class Magnoliopsida; order Lamiales; family Lamiaceae; genus Schizonepeta; species Schizonepeta tenuifolia. The sequence goes on from CM055956.1 coordinate 59,093,455, forward strand.
AAGTGTTCTTTGATAAGAGCCTAAACTATCAATATTGCTCCTTGATAAGAGAACAAACTATCTAAAATGCTCCTAGATGCGAGTAAAAACCATCTAAACACTTCAAACAAATAACTTCAAGTGCTCCTTTATAAGAATCTAAACTGTCTACAACGTTACATGATGCACAAGCCTAAACCGCATGTTACTCATGGCCCACGTGAGTATAAAATGTGAAAGTCAGCCACCAATGAAAGTGTACGTAGTTAAACTACTAACTTTTCCACAAAAATGTAAATCTATGTGGTTAAAGTATCATATACTCCACTTTGTCTCTATAGTGGTAAAATAAATAGTCACTCCTGGCCCGCATGAGTATAAACTTTGTACGGCGCCCCTCCTTTAAACTAAATCAAATTCTTTAAAGAATTGTTCACATCAAAGAATTATTGACATGAGTATAAAAGGTCTATAAATCCAAATCAAGTGAAGACTCATTGACGCGAGTATAAAAAGTCTATAAATCCAAATCAAGTCCAAATTCAAGACTCCTTGAAATGAGTATAAACTTTTTAAAATATTCAAAACTCCTTGAAATGAGGTTAAACTTTCTATCAAATTCAAGACTCCTTGAAACGAGTATAAACTTTCTATCAAATTCAAGACTTGAAATGAGTATAAATTTTCTAACATATTCAAAACTCCTTGTAATATAACCAGAAAAAGTACATCATACAAAATCAGAACAGAGAGATGAGCGAACACCAACACCTACCAAGACCACACTTCTCTTTCTATTCCGGTGGTCAGAATCGTCTCCAGTTGTAGTGCTCTCTCTCAGCTCTGCAAGAAAAAGGAGGGCCGGGGATGTTTACCGGCAAACCACCTCCGAAGCTTAAGTTAGTATTCTGGGTTTCTTTCTTTTGGAGGTGAATGTAACAGGAAATAAGTCTGAAAAATTGTGTGTTTGTGTGTGTTGGATTTTGCAATATATACTCGTAAGTTTCCTTGAGAGTGAAGCTGAGTCGCTGCTCCACCTTTTACTTTTACCTTTACATGTGCTATTACCCTATTGGCTGAGACACGATGCCTTACGAGCATTAATTAAAGTGTCTTTGTTCATCAGGTATACAATCGAAGAAGAGTTCTAAAGGGGGGATCTTAGGGCAGATCTTTGACGGGGGACCTCCAGGCAGATCTCTGAAAGGAGATCTCTCCGGGAGTCCTCTACTCCATCATTATGTCGCTTTTCTAGCTGAGTACTCACAACACCTGCACGGGGTACTCAAGTCTCTTAAAGACCTAGATATTTTTATCCCTATCATCTATTCCCCCCTACTCTGAATTTCGGGAGGTCTTCTTTTGAGAAATACAGAGTAATTTATCCCACGCGACTGTCGAGACATGAGATTTCTTTAGACAATCCCACTTTTCTTCACCAGGGACCTGCCTATTTCGAATTTTTAAACCAGGTCTCGGTTTGCTGTTATTTTATTGAGCAAAAATAGTGAAACTTTGCAACTTCCCTTACTTTATTTCAACCATCCCCTTTTCTCTTTTATATTGGGGTTTTCATTCTTATCTTCTTTTACCTTTGCACTCTTCTCAATTTTACTGTAATTCTCTTATGGCGCGAACTCCTTCTCCTTCTGCAGAGGATACAATTTCCGATCAACCTGCATTTCACGCATCTGATACCCAGCCCCATCTCTCCTTGCATGAAGACTCCCAATTGGATACATCCTATCACACTCAAGTTAAGAGAAAGCAACCTTCTGCCCGTCGCTCCCGACGAATAGCCATCAGGAATCCCTCAAGTCCAGCACCTCCTTCCAACCCCGAAAAAGTCATCAACCTGACAGAGGGTTCGACCCCGTCTGGCCAGGGGGTCAAAGAGGTGGATTTATCATTTCCTTCTGTTGAGACATCTTCTTCTCTGAAGATTTATGCTCCTCCTATTATGGCTCCAAATGCTATAGCAGGTGAATCCTCCCTAACTCCTATAGAATTAGCATTAGTAAAGTCATTGTTGAACTGTGATGAGTTGTTTGATATTAGCATGCCAGAACCATATGACCGTCCTCATCTATTGGATTATCCCTCAGTGGCTTTTTGGTATCACCAAATAGAGGCAGGTTTAAGGTTTCCCCTCCCTGACTTCGTGATTCAAGTTTGTGATCTGCATAATTTATGGCCCAACTAATTTCACCCTTCTTTCATCAAAATCCTATTGACTTTCTTCATTTTGCTTCGCGGAAACGGGGGTGTCCCAACTCCCACTCTATTCCAAACTGTTTATGATGTGAAGCCCACTGGTGCGTTCTATTATGCTAGCGCTAGACCCAAGAGCCTTGCCCAATACTTGTGTGTTCCTCGCACAGCGGGGAAAGAGTGGAGAGACAAGTATTTCATTGTCACTCCTAAACAGGGTCGCTGGCCTTTCACCTACCCCCCATGGCAAACACTTCACCTGAAGCAGCCTCGTCCAGCCGTTAAGGATATCTCTCCTATTACTCTCAAGGTGTTAGCAAAGCTAACTCAAAGGGCGCTGCTTACCCCCTTTCCATTCAATTCATTGCTATCTGACTCTAGCGTGCTTTCCTTCTTCGGATTATCCCCTTGAGGAGATCATTCTTTTTCCATCGAGGGTGGGTTTCAACTGTCTTTTTATCTTTTCCTTTTTTGTTTCTCGAGTCTTTCTAACATGCATTTTATCCTTCGCATTGTACTTGACGCAGAGACGAGTTGGATTCAAGATGTGAAACTTCCTGATGACAAGGACTTTGATTTTGCCATTATGTTGGAGGAACAAGCTCGCCTAGAATCTCAGGCTCACGATGCTTCACATCCCACCAATCAAGTTTCCTCAGCTACTGCAGCATTCACACAATCGCTATCAGCTTCCCCTGTAGCTTCAGGAACCCTCATCAAGCCTACAGCCATTAAATCATTCAGCTCAGGTGCACCCTCTCAGGATCTTGGCAAGGATAAGGCTACTTCTGGTAGGCTTTCCTCCTCATCCCAAAAGGAAAAGGCTAAGGTGGACACCTCTTCTAGCCTTAAGAGGCCTCTTTTTTTTTGACCTCCTACTGGCACCACCAAAAAGTCTAAGCATACTTCTCTTCTCAGCGGCTCCCCTCCCAAGGGCACTGACTCATCGGGTTATGCTTTCAGAGGTCAAACCTCCAGCTCACTTCGCAAGTTACCCCCTTCTGAGTGTCTTTCCCTGCTGCGAGCCATTCCTTTTTCAGAAGAGGAAGCTGAGGCTAGCCCTCCCTCTTTGCATCAACTCCAAGAGGAGAGCGCTCACAACTTGGTGCAGGTATTGTCATTATCATGTTAGGAAACGTTCATCTTAAGTATTATCACATTTTTACTTTTACATATCTAATGCCTTTTTTCCTTTCCCTTCATATCGTTGCAGCTAATCGATACTCATGGTCGACTGGTACAACTCCAAGATGCCGCTCAAGAAAAAGAGATGGGGAGACTGAGAGAGGCACTAGTGGCTAGCCAAGTGCAGCTACAGGAGTTAACCAGGGCGAATGAGGACCTGCAGCACCAGAATCAAGACATCTTGGATACCAGCAGCAGGCTTTCCCTAGCCAATGATGATTTGAAAAGGAAGAATCATGAACTGCTCATGTCTCAAGAGAAGATGTCTGCTTTATCCGAGGAGAATGCCTTCCTCAGCAATGTCAATGCCGAGCTCACTCATCATTTGTCCCAAGTTAGCAAGGAACTTGAGGGGACCAAGAGCCTTCTACATGCTACCAACCTTTCTTATCAATCAGGTTATACTGAAGGGGTTCACTATTGCCGCAGCTACATCCTCCGGACTTCTCGAGGCCAACAAGCACTGCAAATCCTCCACCAAGGTCTCTTAGAATCTATCCGAGCCTCACCTGAGTACCTGCTGGCTATCCGCCGAGATATCGCCTTCCTAGCGAAAAGGTGTGGCATGACTGTGCTAGCCAAGGCTCACAACTTGGGTTTCAAGGAGCCTATAGAGGTAGACCTGATAGTGAAACATCTTCCTCCACCTCCCTCATTCAAGGGTGATCCCTCTGCTCCTCTACGAACTCACTACGCCTTGCAATTTGCAAGCGGCCTTCTTTTATCCGCCTGAGCCCATTTATGATTTCTTCCCAAAAGACTTCTTTCAGGCTGCTAAGATATCAGGTATCTTACACCCTACTCTGCTCTCACATGCTTATTTTCATGTTCGCCATTATAACTTTCCGTTTCTTCCGTTAATCCATTTCCTCTCTCCTTTCTTCAGATGTACCTTCAACTGGTTGGACCTCGCAAGTCCTTGGTGATGGACTAGGAAGGCTGGAGAATGTTCCTGGGGACGAGTCTGCTGACGTTGTGGGGGCTGGTCCTGATGATGATGCTGCCAATTTCCTAGCTTAACTGTTGTGTATTTTATGTTTTGAACAATACTCTTATTTTGCTTTTGTACCAGACAATTTACTTTGTATTTCGGCACTGAACAATTTATCTGCTTTTGCTTGTTCCGTTAGTGCTGCACTCCTTACTTAGCAGCTTAATCTACTGTGTCTATTTTGTTATCATGTTCTTGCTTAATCTGTTGTGTCTATTTCGCACGCTTCCCAGGAAAACTTCCCAGGAGGTCACCCATCCTAGTACTACTCCAAGTCAAGCACGCTTAACTTTGGAGTTCTTCCACGATAGGCACCAGATAAGAAGATGCATCTTGATGGTATGAGTAGACCTATCAATTCCTTTAAGCTCTCCTTGAATATGTCGTCCCATTCCAACATATTCTTGGAATCCCTCTCATTCGAGTGTGTTCCGGTTCATCCCTGCCCCCTCCGCTTGGAAGTCTTATCGGAGCCGCTTCTTGTCCGTCCCTTTGCACCGGCGATCACTCCGTACTTCGGCCCCGGACGTCACAGGCCCACCAGCTTCCGCTTGGTTCGACCCCGAACCACACCGTACTGGGAGAGGTTCGGCTCTGATACCACCTATAACAGCCCGGCTTCCGGATTGACGGCTGACCCCACAAACCATCACAAGTCCTTTCTAACGTGTTTTGTCCTAACTCGCACGCTTCCCAGGAAAACTTCCCAGGAGGTCACCCATCCTAGTACTAATCCAAGTCAAGCACGCTTAACTTTGGAGTTCTTCCACGATAGGCACCAGAAAAGAAGATGCATCTTGATGGTATGAGTAGACCTATCAATTCCTTTAAGCTCTCCTTCAATATGTCGTCCCATTCCGACATATTCTTGGAATCCCTCTCGTTCGGGTGTGTTCCGGTTCATCCCTGCCCTCCTCCGCTTGGAAGTCTTATCGGAGTCGCTCCTTGTCCGTGCCTTTGCACCGGCGATCACTCCGTACTTCGGCCCCGGGCGTCACATAAAATTTAGTTCGCATCACTAAGCTTAAGAAAGTAGTTAACAACTCAACTTCCCGCTACGTCGACTCAATTGAAGAATAAAAGAAAGAAAAGTATCGGAAGTGTTATTTCTTTTTACAGAATTTTTTTTTTATGAATAAGTATGAATTGATTGAACTATAAGTGTTATACTCTGTGATGTTATGTGAAATTATTTGAGTTATAATTTCTTTGATTGAGATGTATGTCAGCATGAGAATCTAAACTATTACTCTAAGACTTTTCCTGATCCCTCGAGAACATAGAATTGATAAGAAGCATTGGTTTCAAAAATTATTCGAAAAGCGATCATAAAAAAAGAAGAACCGAACCTATTATAGACGAATGTCACATGCGAATAAGTGACATGAACAAAGTCTCTTTGGAGTCAAATTTGTTTTAATAAATTAAAAGATCGATAAGTTAAAAGTTGGAAGAAAAATCTCAGAATTTTTTATTTATTTATTTAAGTGTTTGAGTGCAATTCTTAAAATTGCTAGATGCTTAAGATAAGTTGTTGATTAAGTGGTTAAAATATTGCAATTTGAATAATGGAATAATCTAATTGTAATTTAAGAATTCCTTAAGATATGTTATTTTCCTACTAGTTACTGATTTGTGTTCTCTTAAAACTTTGTAGGATGCCTGCTAGACGCGGCATGGCTCGGAAGAGCCAACCTCTAAGACAGTGTACCATGGTAGACGAGATTTTGGATGAGTACCATGACTACGAGGTAGACCCAAACCATGATATAGGACAGATAGTCAGTGACTTCGCTGCACGTTACCACGCAACTCGGCACTTTGTTACTAACCGTCAGGCTATAGCTGACTTGATCGGACGGCTGCCCGGCGAGTGGCATGGGTGGGCACACGACATCGCCTAGTACTTTCTTACACTGGTCGGTGACGACACCGAGCCGACAGGTGACTTTTCCGGATTCGCTCTAGCCGTACATGGGCATTTCTTTGAGAGTAGGTTCATGGTGTCTATTCCTGTTCTCGAGCACTACCCCTACGTCCACATCCCAGCTCCTCTTGAGCCTGAGCCATTTGTCATGGATCCAGAGTTAGCTGCACTGTTAGAGTTGCCATAGGTTCTTACACCCGTCGAGGATCTGTTTCCAGAGGCAGGGTACCAGGAGATCGACGCAGAGTTTGCTGCGATGTTAGAGCTTCCTTCCCCACTTGCACCATCTGAGGAGGTTCCTACAGAGACAGCTTTACTCGTAAGGGACGAGGGTTCGACCTCTGACCTACCCCAATCTTGGACGAGGGCTGAGGATAGTTTGAGGTGGGACCATCCAGGGCTCGTTCTGCAGAGGCATACGTGCCTAGTCCACCCCTGAGCACCTGCTTCCCCCGAAGAAGCGGACAGTAGTGACCAGCTTCGATGACCTAGTTCCCCGCTTAGAGAGGACCGTTTCGGAGGTGCCTCCGCCACCACCTCTAGTGTTTTGGGACGACACCACACTCAGGGTTGACGAGGCGCTCCAGCTAGTCTTTGGTACAGACTCGAAGGAGGATCCAGAGGAGGATCCGGAGTAGGATCCGGAGGAGGACCTTGAGGAGGACCCAGGGGAGGAGGACCCCGAGGAGTTTTAGGCCGTAGAGGGCAACACAGACTCGACTGCAGCCTTTTGAGCGGAGAGTCTTAGACGTATAGTAGTTTTCGGTAGAACTGTCTTGTAAATAGTTCGGATCAGTAGACTTGTTTTTGTAGTACTCTAAACGGATACGAAATTTTATGAATCGTTCCCGTTCTAGTACTTCCAGTAGATACGGAGATGCAACCTGTTAGTGCACCCGGTACATAGATAGGTAGTTAGCCTAGCATAGACTAATTGTAGTCTAGCTTTTTGGTATAAGTCCTCGTGGAGGCAAAATTAGTACTCTTTTTGACGTATATATATATATATATATATAACCCCGTGAGTGGGCTTAAATCCAGTGAACGTTTGTTCTTACCATGTTTTCGATGGTTGCTCATAATTAACTTGCGAAGTTAAAAGTTTCATAGAAGTAGTGCGCATGATATTATCTATTTCTTCCATGAACCCGTTTAAAGTTGGAAGAATATTACTAAGTGGGTGAAAAATAAAATTTAAAAGCAAAAGTGCTAATAAGAAATTCTTGTTATCTATAGTTTCAAAATGCCACCAAGAATAGTAAACAATAGAAGAGGACCTGGTAGACCTAGAGGACCAGGTAGACGACAAGCAAGAGGTGAAAGGGAAGATGAACAAGAACGTCACGAAACCCCTCCACCTTCACCACCACCATCTCCACCACCCCATCGTGACATTGAGGACCTATTCCTCAAACGAAATCCACCCGTGTTTAATGGATCTGGTAACCCAAGCGATGCTGAGCTTTGGGTACGATCCATCAAGAGAATCTTTAAAACTCCTCAGATGTTCTGATGAGGAGCGACTTTTGTGTATCGCATTTCAACTCTCCGGACCAGCTGACTACTGATGGGAGGCTAGGTAGACGGTCATACCACCTGAGCACTTGGCTCATTTCACTTGGGACGAATTTAAGGAGGCATTGTATGATACATACGTGCCTAAGATTTATAGAGCACAGAAAGAGGCAGAGTTCTACAATCTGAAACAAGGAAAGATGACGGTCACATAATATGATGTGAAGTTCTATGAGTTATCAAGATATGCGCCGGAGCAAGTAGATATTGAGGATAAGATAGCAAAGAAGTTCCGTGGGGGACTTAAACACGAGCTACGTGTAGCACTGGCCAGTCACGGAGGACTGAGCTACACAGAAATACTAGGACGAGCCCTAGAGATGGAGGCCGTAGTGCCTGATGAAAGGAAAGCCATAATACCCGCACCAACCTTAACCCAGACTCAGAATCGAGGCCATTTCGGCAACAACAACAATAATAACTACCAGGGAAAACGGAAATGGGAAGGAGGAAACAACAGTGGCTACTATCAGCACTACACCAATCAGGAAAACCCGAATGGTAATGTCACAGCCCCAAATCTCGAGGGACGGCAGAAGCCGGGGTGCGACCGGGATTGGATTAAAGAAGCGGGGAAGAAAGGGACTGACTGAATAAACATACATACACGACTACATAATTTCTATGAACAAGACCTCGATTATAATATATATAAGAAAAAAGTTGATCTCGGAAGATCACTCGACAAAGTATTCAAAGAGAAATCTAAGTTATTAACAGAACTTAGACTACCGTGATATAATTACATAACATCAAAAGTGTTCAAGCGTCTAGAGTTTGGCAGCGGAAAAAGTGAGACATAAATACAAGTCTTCTCCTAAAGACGACTTTCACTCCTAACTCAACCCTCCTCCGCTCTCGTCGCTTCAACCTGCACATTTAGAAACATATGCAGGGCTAAGTACAATAGTACATAGTGGGCACGTTGCCGAAAACATAATCATAGTAAAGATAAACAGGCATCTCATTTTTATAGCGCAACGGGGTTTTCATTTAAAAGAGCCCGTGCCTATTAAACATTTTTATCTCATTCAATAAGTAGCTCGCGCGAGCATTTTTCCATAGATGTTACGTTCAAAATCTTGACCAGTCATTATCACCGTGGCTAGTTACCCCTCAAAAGGATACCACATACACCACAGGCTACAGTGCACTAACTCTGGAAAACACCTAATGACTAACTCAGAGCTGATCGTTAAGTAGTTAACACCTAATGGTTAACATACAATTCTGGAAAGCACGACGGCTAACTCAGAAGTGGTACAAGAGAACTCACATAAACATAAAACATTTCATTTATGCCTGATATCACTTTGAAAACACAATTATCAAAGCTCATAAATCTCACTTTCGAGTTGTGGAAAAACCCACATTTTATTTGTTATAGATAAAAGCCCACATTAGCTTTACAGAACTAAATAACAAGCTTCTCCTCTTTAGTCTTCCGTCCTTTCCTTGTACTGACTTCGTCCTTCATCATACATGAAACATAACCTCGATGAGTCGTTGAGACGACAAAAGAAAACAGAAATCGAAAACAAGTTCGATATAGTCTTTTACGTTTCAACTTTTAGGCATTTGCACGCTTAACTAATTTCTTTTATTTAATCGGAAACGAGATACGATCATATCTCGTTTTGACACTCAAACTCTGTACTTGACTCTTAGGTCAGTAGAATAAATAGTCGTTAACTCATTACGACTTAAAAGATCGAAAGAAACTAAGTTGAGAAGAAAACAACTTAGGAAAATAGATTCTGAAAATTCACTGCGCAATGCAGTAGTTCTGGGGACTGCCCAGAACAGAGTATCTGGAAACAGGGGAGGTTCCCTATACCGTTAGAAAGCCATAGAAGTCTAGTTTACGCTCCAATTTACGGATCTCAAATCCGATAAACGAGCTAAGAGATATTGCAGTTTCCGGCAAGGGTCGCAAAACTGCCGCGGCTAACCCTAAATGCTCGATAGAATTGACGTATGACTTTCTAGGTTCGTTCTAAGTTATCGAACCTACATTCTCACGAAAATATCACGTCAAGGCAGTCAACACGTACCCTCGTACGTGAAGAACTCCTTTCCATTTCCCGTTTATAACCACGACGATCAAAACCTCGTCGTTTCAACTAAAACAATTACTATACCAAACAAGTTATCATTTCTCGTTCTACTTCTCGATTATAACTAAAATTCGACATTTCATAGCTCGGATCAACATGCCTTCAACTACAATTTCGTTCCCTCAACATTAATGATCATTAATATCCAAATATCTTTCCTACTCGACTTTCCTATCACTAATTACGTACATTTGTTCGTCTCTTACAAATTTTCCAAAGTTATTGGATTTCGATCAAATTCTACATTATCAAACCTCATCTATCGAGATTCATTATTATCTATATCATCACCTCATAGCATTACTCAAACTTAACTAATAATCGAACCTTTGTCTCTTATATTATCACCAAGTATTTTAGAATAATTCCATTAAATTCATAACCTCAACTAGCATCATTAGGAGCACTAATTCATCATTAATTCATCATTAGAAATCAAACTACATGGAACTCCAATTTCTTACCCAATTTCGGTTTCAACGCACTAATAGGAAGGGTGATTTCTTCTTCAATTCAATCCACTAATATCGATTCTAATACTACTACATCAAGTAGTAACCAATTACTAACACTAATACATCACCAAATCAAAATCAAATTTTAGAACCCTAAGGCCTAAATCTGTCACACCAATTTATTAGGGGATTTTCATTTCTTTTCTCACCAATCCACAGTAAAACTAATCCTAAGATCAATTATACCATCAATTTAAGAATTACAATTCCGTACCTCAAAGCCCTAAATTTCGGCTATGACCTAGATTTTAGGGTTCTTAATTTTCTCACCAATTAAACCATAAGGATTGATTATTAACCATCTAATTACAAGGAATTAAACTCAAAACATCATCCTAATACCACTACAATTTTCGGTATTAACAATAAATAGAGGAAAATGAAATCTAATTGGATGGAAGTGTAGAGGAGATGATTACCTTAAGGTTTAATAAAAAGAGATTGGAAAATGATGGAAGATGGATGACTTAGGAAGATTTTCTCCTTGTAGAACTTGATCTCCTTCAATGGTGATGAGAAGAAATGAAATTGTGTGTGTGTATGGAAATGGCGGTTCCAAGAGGTGAAGAAGAAAGTAATATCAATTAATGGAATAGTATTTTGGCTAGGTGGAAAGGTATTGGAACATTTGAAGTACATTAGGTGTAAAGATTATAACATAAAATAATGAAATATCATGCTATAAGTGTATGGTGAAGTCGACAGCCATAGAATAATTAGGAAGAAAATACGCGGTTTTTCCGGCGCGATACGATGTTACGGAAATCGATAAATAAAATATGTATTCGGCTCGTTTCCGTCAAAATCCGACTCGACCATAATTTCCGGCGTATTTTACTTACTCGGAAAGTAATATTTAAAAAAAATAATTTTTGACAAAATCTCAGGACATCACAGTCCGAGTTTCGTCCGGAAAAATCATAAAAACGAACTTTCTCGGGCGAATTCGTATCGTGATTTCGTGAATGTAAAAATCAGAAGGTTTTCCGATCTGAGTTCTAGAACTAAAAAGTTATCGTACGCGATAACCCTAAATACAGTAGTCATCTAACTGACTTCTGTAATTTATTTTCAGAAACGGATTTCACCATTAGTTTTAGAATTCAAATTCATGAATTTAGGCGTGCAAAGCCATTTTTATTTATTAAATTCATTTTTAGAGACAGTTATAATTTCCGGGGTATTACAGGTAATCAGTGAGGCTGTCAGCAGCTTAACCAGAATAACAACTATGGCAAGAAGCCATGGCAAGGGAACAATCAGTCAGGGCTGTATATACAAGGAAATAATCAAGCAGGACCGGGGAAAGGAAACGGCCAGCAGGGTCAGTCATAAGGGCAGCAGAGGAACAACAACCAGGGAGGAAATAATCAAGGAAGGATCACCGTTCCTGCCTGTCCGAAGTGTAATAGGGTACACTACGGTGTCTGTCAAGCAAGCTCTGGTGTTTGCTTCAACTGTGGAGAGAAGGGGCATTTTAAGAAGGATTGCCCGAAACCGTTGCGAGCAGTAGGGCAAAACCAGTATGGTCAGCCCCAACCTTTAAGTGCAATTCAGGCACAGCCGTAGCAGCAGATGACGCAGCAGCAGTATCAACAACACGCCCAACAGCAACAGAATGCCAGGGTATTCATGATCAAGCAAAATGCGCAGCATAAGGGCAAGGGAAACCTGGCAGGTATGGGCAAACTTCATAATACCCCTATAAAGATATTGTTTGATACTGGCGCATCGCATTCTTTCATTGCTGGCTCATGTGCGGATAACTTAGATATCAGACCTGAACGAGCTAATCACACTATGAGAGTAGCTACACCCTCAGGAGAGATCACGACTTCTACGCATGTTTGCTCTAACCTAGAATTAGAAATTGGAACTCTTACGGTTAAGGCGAACAACTTGAAAGTTATGATAATGTGGGATGTAGATATAATCTTATAATGGACTGGTTGTCTGAATTATGCCACAATTCTTTGCAACGAAAGAAAAGTTTCTTTCCAAACCCCGAGAAAAGAGCCGACATAATTTCATGGGATTTCGATGGGCAAGAGGATACCGATAATATCCGCTCTACAAGCCAAGAAATTGATGAAGAAGAAGAATTGCAAAGCTTATCTTGTATACCTAAGTGGAGAACCGGGAATCGAAAAGGCCATACAAGATGTGAAAATTGTTAACGAATATGAAGACGTCTTTTCAGAAGTATTACCAGGTTTACTGCCAGATCGTCATGTAGATTTCACAATCGACTTAGAACTAGGATCGGCCCCCAAATCAAAAGCCCCATATAGGATGACACCTAAGGAGTTAGAAGAGCTTAAGATCCAACTGTAAGAGTTTTTAGATCTTGGTTTCATTAGACCGAGTGTTTCGCCATGGGGAGCACCTGCTTTGTTCGTTAGAAAGAAGTATGGTTTTATGAGGATGTGCATAGACTATCGAGAGCTGAATAAGATCACCCTCAAGAATAAATATCCTTTGCCTAGGATAGAAGACCTCTTTGATTAGCTTAAGGGCACAGGTGTATTTTCAAAAATAGACTTAAGATCCGGATATCACCAATTGAAAATCAAACCCAAAGTCGTACCTAAGACTGCTTTCCGAACTAGATATGGCCATTACGAATTCCTAGTTATGCCATTTGGTTTGACCAACGCCCCTGCAGTATTCATGGATCTCATGAATAGAATTTTCCACCCGTACTTAGACAAATTCGTCTTAGTTTTCATCGACGACATTCTCATTTACTACAAAAATGAGAAGGAGCACGAGGAACACTTGCGAATAGTTTTAGAAACGCTTAGAGCTGAGAAACTTTATGCCAAATTCAGTAAGTGCGAGTTTTGGCTGAAAGAAGTGATGTTTCTTGGACACGTAGTATCAGCAGAAGGCATCAAGGTAGACCCTACCAAGGTAGAGGCAGTGCGCAATTGGAAATCACCAACAAGTCCAAACGAAATTAGGAGTTTCTTAGGTTTAGCCGGCTATTATAGTAGATTCATCGAGGGATTTTCTACAATTGCTAGACCTATGACGCAACTACTATGGAAGGAAAACAAGTACAAATGGACTGACGAATGCGAGACCAGTTTTCAGACACTTAAGGAGAAGTTAACCACAACACCAGTGTTAGCACTTCCAGAAGCGATTAAGGAATACGTGGTTTATACAGATGCTTCAAAGAACGGATCAGGATGTGTTTTGATGCAAGAAGAAAAGGTGATAGCTTATACTTCACGACAACTTCGATCCCATGAAATTGGTTTTCTAACCCACGATTTAGAACTGGCAGCCGTTGTGCATGCGTTAAAAATTTGGAGACATCACCTCTATGGTGTAAGAGTTGATATTTTTACGAATACCAAGAGTTTGAAGTACTTTTTCGAGCAAAAAAAATTGAATATGAGACAAAGAAGATAGCTCGAATTAGTCAACGATTATAATTGTGGTATCAATTACCATCCAAGAAAAGCAAATGTAGTAGCAGACGCCCTGAGTCGCAAGACTCCAACCAAGTTAGGGTGTCTCTTTATCGAGGAAGAAACACTTGTACAAGAATTTGAGATGATGGATTTAGATGTGCTCGATACACCTGAAACGATAGCGACCCAAATAGCAGCACTCGTAGCTACATCGGACTTACGAGAGAGAATCATAAGCGCTCAGAGAAAGGACAAGACAATCGAGAAGCTACGACTAAGGATAAGAACGGATAAACCGGACGGTTTTTCCGAGGCACCAGATAATGCAATTTTATTTGAAGGTAGACTTTGTATCCCTGATGACGACGAATTGAAAAATGATATCATGAGTGAGGCTCACGATACGCCATATACAGCACACCCTGGGAGTACGAAGATGTATCAAGATTTAAGAAGGAATTTCTGGTGGAATGGATTAAAACGAGATGTAGCCTTGTTTGTAGAACGATGTTTGACTTGTCAACAACTGAAAGCTTTACACCAATGACCACAAGGGATGTTGCAGCCATTAAGTATTCCAACGTGGAAGTAGGAAGATATAGCCATGGATTTTGTGACAGGTTTGCCCAAGTCTAGAAGAGGAAATACTGTCATCTGGGTAGTTATTGATAGGCTAACAAAATTAGCTCACTTTCTACCAATTCAAATTACCTATGGATCAGAGAAATTAGCGCAGTTGTTTGTCCGTGAGATTATACGTCTGCACGGAATACCAAAGTCAATAACGTCCGATAGAGATGCCAAATTCACTTCAAGGTTTTGGATCATTATGCAGAAGGAGTTAGGAACTTGACTTAATTCTAATACCGCTTTTCACCCCCAAACGGATGGACAATCCGAGAGAACAATTCAAATAATCATAGATATGTTAAGAACGGTAGAAATAGATCGAAGTGCGATCAGGGAAAATATCTTACTATTGCTCGAATTTTCTTACAACAATAGTTATCAAGCGACAATAGGAATGGCGCCTTACGAGGCACTGTATGGAAGGAAATGTAGGTCACCACTTTATTGGGATGAAGTAGGTGAAAGGAAAAATCTAGGACCGGATTCAGTCGGTGAAATGATCGAGATCATTCGAAAAATTCGAGTCCGAATGAAAGAAGCCCAGAGCCGACATTAGTCTTACGCCGATGTTCGCCGAACAGATCTTAACTTTGAGATTGGGGATAAAGTTTTCCTCAAGATTTCTTCGTCTAAGGGAATCATTAGATTTGGTGTCAAGGGTAAACTCAAACCGAGGTTTATAGGACCTTATGAGATTCTGGAAAATTTAGGACCTGTTGTTTATAGATTGGCCTTACCTCCAAGTCTAGGAAGTGTCCATAATGTCTTCCACGTATCTCAATTGCGAAAGTATGTTTTCGACCCTAAGCACGTAATTAACCAGCAAGACGTTGGTCTTGAATCCGACTTAAGTTATGAAGAAAAACCACTATCGATCTTGGATCGAAAAGTGCAAGAATTAAGAAATAAGTCGATTCTATTAGTGAAAGTGTTGTGGAGTCACCACGGGCAAGAAGAAGCCACGTGGGAACTCGAAGAAAAGATGAAAGAGAAATACCCTTACCTATTCGAAGAAGGTATGCAAATTTCAGGACGAAATTTCTTGTTAGAGGGATAGGATGTAATATCCCGGATATTTCTTCCGTCGCTAAAATAAAAAGTTATTAATTAATTAAGGAAATTCAATTCTTAGACTAACGGTGAAATTCGTTTCTGAAAATAAATTCCAGAAGTCGTTCAACTGACTATTGTATTAGGGTTTTCGCGTCTGATAGAATTTTCGTTCGAGAACTCAGATCGAAAAACCGTCTGACTTTACATTTACTTATTTTGCAATACGAGCTTATTGGTAAAAGTCAGTTTTAATTACTTTTCCGGGCAAAATTTGGACTGTCATGTCTCAACTTTTCTTTGGATTTCGGAAATCGAATTATGCTTTCCGACTAAGTAAATTATTTTTCAATCTATTGGTCGAATTAGTTTTCGCCAGAAACGTAACCGTCTAAGAAAATAATTAATCGATTTGAATACGCCGTATTAGACCCGTAATCGAGATATTTTGGAATTAATTCCACCTCTTAAACCACCACCTCCACCCCCCTTAGTCATCCTTCTACTTTATTAAGTTAAATATCTCTCTTAGTCATCACACTCTCTCTTATCTTACTCTCCCCATAACCGCCCCCTCCCCCCCCCCCCTCCAACACTCTCTCTTCTCTCTCTTGTTCTTCATTTCTTCAAATCTTCAAGTGTGTTCTTTAAGTTTCTTCAAGCATCCAAGCTCCATAACTTAATCATCTACCGATCGATTTCAAATCCGAGTTCATATTTGGAAAGGTGAGAGCCTTCTCTTCACTTCTGTCTGAACAAAATCCCAATCCTTTAATTTTGGAAATTTTCGAAAATTGTAAGAGAGGAATAAGATGATGTTCTAAGTTATAACTTGATTATGTATGCTTAAAAATAGATTTCCATTGTTAGAATCGAGTAGAAAATCATCCCCCTTAATTTTTTTGTCATAACCGAAAATTTAGGGTTATAGGGTTTGATGTTTTAAATTCATGATTTTAGATTATTGGTTGATGAATTATCACTCTAGGTATTGATATGTTGGTGTAGGAATTGTTTTGGAATTTTCTAAAAATAAAAATGAAAGTGTAAGAGATGAAGAAGCATGATTTTGATTAAGTAGATGTTATGATTTTGATGATATGATTTGATATTTATGATGTAGGAAGCATGTAGTTCAACATAGATTTAATTTAGATTTTTCTAAAAATAAAAATAAAATCGTTGGAGACGAAGAACCGTCGATAGAATTAGTTTCGATGTTGATATAGATTTATGGTTTGCATATTAGTTAATCTATGTAGTAAATGATGATAATTGGAAAGTTTGAACGAAATCTAAGAACGTCGAACTTTTCGTAAGAGACGAAGAGTCGAGCATAATCGTCGATAGGAAAATCGAACGAGAAAACTAATCGAATATTAGTAAATGTTGATATGTTCGGGTAGTTTTTGAATTAATTGAGAATTAACTAACAACTCTGGAAAAATCGAGTTCTTAGACCGATATAAATGACGTGGATTAGTTAAGTAATGGTTTATAATGATGTTAATGCATTAAGATGTTCATTACTAAGTAAGAAGATGATAGAAACTAATTTGAATTAAATTGAATTTGTAAAACTTCAAGATACGAAGGAAGTAAGTAAGTACGTAAAAGAAGAAATAAGGAATCGAGACTTTATATGTTGATTGATTTGAGTTCGTAGTTGATTAATAAGTAGGAATGAAGTTGATAAAGATTTCATATAGGTTATGAAATAGAAAATAGAAGTTGAATATTGAAATGGAATTTCTAAGTATAAATGATTGGTTGAAAAGACGAGAAGTAATCGTCGTAGTTTTAATCGAGGAACGAGAAAGTATTCACGTTAGATAAATAACTAGACTGTAATGAGATAGAAATTTCATGCACATAAAGGTTGTATAGCATTGATCGAACCTAGGGAATCGTGCGTCGAGTTTTACGAGCAATTAGGGTTTCTCGGCAGTTTTGCGACCCTTCACGGAAACGGCCATAACTTTTAGCTCGTTTAACGAAATCGAGATCCGTAAATTGGACAGTAAACTAGACATTCGTGTCTTTCTTTTGGTACCATTCACCTCCCTTGTTTCGTAGTATTCTGTTCTGTAGAAGCTCCAGACTTACTGCCTTGTGCAGAAAATTTCGGAAACTCATTTTCTTAAGTTGAATTCTTTTCAACTTAATTTCTTAAGAACTTTTAAGTCGTTAAGAGTTATCGACTTCCGTTATTAACTAATCTGAATGTTGAGTAAGGAACCGAGTTAGTTCTAAATGAGATGTGTTCGAGTTTTGTTTCTTCGTTAATCAAAAGAAATTAGTTAAAGTGCAAATGCCTAAAAGTCTTAACCAAATTCGAATTGCTTTTTCTTTAATCGTATTGGCCGATTTATTAAAGTATGTTTATTTGCAATAAAAGGAGGAAGTCGGAGTCAAGGATAGGACGGAAGACCGAAGACGGAAGCTTTAGTTGTTCTGTATATCGCCTAAGGTGGGCTTTTCTATATAACAAAATAAAGTGAGTAATGCTCGAAAATGTTTACTTACTGCTTTGATAAGTGTGTTTTCAAATTGATTATCAGTGCATTAAAGATTTGTTTTATGTGAGTTCTTTTGTGCCTTTCTGAATTAGCCAAAGGGGGTTAACTAATCGATCGGATTCTGAGTTAACCGGAAGGGGTTTTTCAGAGTTAGTGTACACGGTAGCCGGTGTGTGTGGTACTCTGTTGAAGGGTAGCCAGCCACGGTGAATAGAACGTGCGCGGAAGAAGTATACTCTTCGCCGGCGTTGAAACAGAAGTTGGGAAAGTTGAACGTAACATCAATCAGAAAAATGCTTGATCAAGCTATTGTGAAAGAAAAATGTTTAGTAAGCACGGGCCTTTGATGGAAAATCCCGATGCATTACTTTTTGAAATGCCTGATTAATCTATACTTTTATGATATGTTTTCGGCACTGTGCCCACTAAGTATGTTTATACTTAGCCCTGCATGTATTTATAAATGTGCAGGTTGAGTGACGGAAGCGGCGGAGGTTGAGTAGAGTTGTATATAGGAAAGAAGATCAGTTTGTCAGTTCTACGTTATTCCGCTGCAAAACTATTTCATTTTGATGTATAACTTTTGGTCAAAGTGTCGTACTTTAAACTTAGTCTACTCTGATAACAACTTCATCGAGTGATCCTTCGAGATCGACTCTCTTTTGCTAATAAAATTAGTTCATAGATATCAACTTGTTTATTATCAGCTTAGTCTACTTATTCCCCCTTCTTCCCCACTTCTTTAATCCAACTTCTAGTCGCGCCCCGGCTTTGCCGTCCCTCGGGATTTGGGGTTGTGACAGAGTGGTATCAGAGCAATTGTTTCTGCTCTACATCCAAAATTCTTTCAAGTTAGTCCGACGGAGCATTTGTTTATGCTCTGCACCCGAGTCTTTGTTCAAGTAAAATTTAGTTCGCATCACTAAGCTTAAGAAAGTAGTTAACAACTCAACTTCCCGCTATGTCGACTCAACCGAAGAATAAAAGAAAGAAAAGTATCGGAAGTGTTGTTTCTTTTTACAGAATTTTTTTTTAAGAATAAGTATGAATTGATTGAACTATAAGTGTTATACTCTATGATGTTATGTGAAATTATTTGAGTTATAATTTCTTTGATTGAGATGAATGTCGGCATGAGAACCTAAACTATTACTCTAAGACTTTTCCCGATCCCTCGAGAACATAGAATTGATAAGAAGCATTGGTTTCAAAAATTATTCAAAAAGCGATCATAAAAAAAGAAGAACCGAACCTATTATAGACGAATGTCACATGGGAATAAGTGACATGAACAAAGTCTCTTTGGAGTCAACTTTGTTTTAATAAATTAAAAGATCGACAAGTTAAAAGTTGGAAGAAAAATCACGGAATTTTTTTTTTAATTATTTAAGTGTTTGAGTGCAATTTCTTAAAATTGCTAGATGCTTAAGATAAGTTGTTGATTAAGTGGTTAAAATATTGCAATTTGAATAATGGAATATTCTAATTGTAATTTAAGAATTCCTTAAGATATGTTATTTTCCTACTAGTTACTGATTCGTGTTCTCTTAAAACTTTGTAGGATGCCTGCTAGACGCGTTACGGCTCGGAAGAGCCAACCCCTGAGACAACGTACCATGGTAGACGAGATTTTGGATGAGTACCATGACTACGAGGTAGACCCAAACCATGATATAGGACAGATAGTCAGTGACTTCGCTGCACATTACCACGCAGCTCGGCACTTTATTACTGAGCGTCAGGCTATAGCTGACTTGATCGGATGGCTGCCCGGCGAGTGGCATGGGTGGGCACACGACATCGCCTAGTACTTTCTTACACTGGTCGGTGATTACACCGAGCCGACAGGTGACTTTTCCGGATTCGCTCTAGCCGTACATGGGCGTTTCTTTGAGAGTAGGTTCATGGTGTCTGTTCCTGTTCTTGAGCACTACCCCTATGTCCACATCCCAGCTCCTCTTGAGCCTGAGCCATTTGTTATGGATCCAGAGTTAGCTACACTGTTAGAGTTACCATAAGTTCTTACACCCGTCGAGGATCTGTTTCCAGAGGCAGGGTACGTGGAGATCGACGCAGAGTTTGTTGCGATGTTAGAGGTTTCTTCCCCACTTGCACCATCTGAGGAGGTTCCTACAGAGATAGCTTTACTCGTAGGGGACGAGGGTTCGACCTCTGACCTACCCCAATCTTGGATGAGGGCTGAGGATAGTTTGAGGCGGGACCATCCAGGGCTCGTTCTGCAGAGGCATACGTGCCTAGTCCACCCCCTGAGCACCTGCTTCCCCCAAAGAAGCGGACAGTAGTGACCAGCTTCGACGACCTAGTTCCCCGCTTAGAGAGGACCATTTCGGAGGTGCCTCCGCCACCACCTCTAGTGCTTTGGGACGGCACCACACTCAGGGTTGACGAGGTGCTCTAGCTAGTCTTTGGTACAGACTCGGAGGAGGATCTGGAGGAGGATCCGGAGGAGGACCCTGAGGAGGACCCAGAGGAGGATGACCCCGAGGAGTTTCAGGCTGTAGAGGGCAGCACAGACTCGACTGCAGCCTTTCGAGCAGAGAGTCTTAGACATATAATAGTTTTTGGTAGAACTGTCTTGTACATAGTTTGGATCAGTAGACTTCTTTTTGTAGTACTCTAAATGGATACAAAATTTTATGAATCGTTCCCGTTCTAGTACTTCCAGTAGATACAGAGATGCAACCTATTAGTGCACCCGGTACATAGATAGGCAGTGAGCCTAGCTTAGATTAATTGTAGTCTAGCTTTTTGGTATAAGTCCTCGTGGAGGCAAAATTAGTACTCTTTTTGACGTGTATATATATGTATATAACCCCGTGAGTGGGATTAAATCCACTGAACGTTTGTTCTTACCATGTTTTCGATGGTTGCTCGTAATTAACTTGCGAAGTTAAAAGTTTCATAGAAGTAGTGCGGATGATATTTTCTATTTCTTCCATTAACCCGTTTAAAGTTGGAAGAATCTTACTAAGTGGGTGAAAAAAAAAATTTAAAAGCAAAGTGCTAATAAGAAATTCTTGTTATCTATAGTTTCAAAATGCCGCCAAGAGTAGTAAACAATAGAAGAGGACCTGGTAGACCTAGAGGACCAGGTAGACGACAAACAAGAGGTGAAAGGGAAGAGGAACAAGAACGTCACGAAACCCCTCCACCTTCACCACCACCATCTCCACAATCCCGTCGTGACATTGAGGACCTATTCCTCAAACGAAATCCACCCGTGTTTAATGGATCTGGTAACCCGAGCGATGCTGAGCTTTGGGTACGATCTATCGAGAGAATCTTTAAACTCCTCAGATGTTCTGATGAGGAGCGACTTTTGTGTATCGCATTTCAACTCTCGGGACCAGCTGACTACTGGTGGGAGGCTAGGTAGAAAGTCATACAAGCTGAGCATTAGGCTCATTTCACTTGGGACGAATTTAAGGAGGCATCGTATGATAAATACGTGCCTAAGACTTATAGAGCACAGAAAGAGGCAGAGTTCTACAATCTAAAACAAAGAAAGATGACGGTCACAGAATATGATGCGAAGTTCTGTGAGTTATCAAGATATGCGCCGGAGCAAGTAGATACTGAGGATAAGATAGCAAAGAAGTTCCGTGGGGGACTTAAACACGACCTAAGTGTAGCACTGGCCAGTCACGGAGGACTAAGCTACACGAAAATACTAGGACGAGCCCTAGACATGGAGGCCGTAGTGCCTGATGAAAGGAAAGCTATAATACCTGCACCAACCCCAACCCAGACTCAGAATCGAGGCCATTTCGGCAACAACAACAATAATAACTACCAGGGAAAACGGAAATGGGAAGGAGTAAACAACAGTGGCTACTATCAGCACTACAACAATCAGGAAAACCAGAATGGTAATCAATGAGGCTATCAACAGCCTAACCATAATAACAACTATGGCAAGAAGCCATGGCAAGGGAACAATCAGTCAGGGCTGTATATACAAGGAAATAATCAAGCAGGACCGGGGAAAGGAAACGGCCAGCAGGGTCAGTCATAGGGGCAGCAGAGGAACAACAACTAGGGAGAAAATAATCAAGGAAAGATCACCGTTCCTGCCTGTCCGAAGTGTAATAGGGTACACTACGGTGTCTGTCAAGCAAGCTCTGGTGTTTGCTTCAACTGTGGACAGAAGGGGCATTTTAAGAAGGATTGCCCGAAACCGTTGCGAACAGTAGGGCAAAACCAGTATGGTCAGCCCCAACCTTTAAGAGCAATTCAGGCACAGCCACAGCAGCAGTATCAACAACACGCCCAACGGCAACAGAATGCCAGGGCATTCACGATCAAGCAGAATGCGCAACATAAGGGCAAGGGAAACCTGGCAGGTATGGGTAAACTTCATAATACCCCTATAATGATATTGTTTAATACTGGCGCATCGCATTCTTTCATTGCTGGCTCATGTGCGGATAACTTAGATATAAGACCTGAACGAGCTAATCACGCTATGAGAGTCGCTACACCCTCAGGAGAGATCACGACTTCTATGCATGTTTGCTCTAACCTAGAATTAGAAATTGGAACTCTTAAGGTTAAGGCTAACAACTTGAATGTTATGATAATGTGGGATGTAGATATAATCTTAGGAATGGACTGGTTGTCTGAGAATTATGCCACAATTCTCTGCAACGAGAGAAAAATTTCTTTCCAACCCCCGGGAAAAGAGCCAACAGAATTTCATGGGAATTCGATGGGCAAGAGGATACCGATAATATCCGCTCTACAAGCCAAGAAATCGATGAAGAAGAAGAATTGCAAGGCTTATCTTGTATACCTAAGTGGAGAACCGGGAACCGAAAAGGCCATACAAGATGTGAAAATTGTTAACGAATATGAAGACGTCTTTCCAGAAGTATTACCAGGTTTACTGCCAGATCGTCACGTTGATTTCACAATAGACTTAGAACCAGGATCGGCCCCCAAATCAAAAGCCCCATATAGGATGGCACCTAAGGAGTTAGAAGAGCTTAAGATCCAACTGCAAGAGTTTTTAGATCTTGGTTTCATTAAACTGAGTGTTTCGCCATGGGGAGTACCTATTTTGTTCGTTAGAAAGAAGGATGGTTCAATGAGGATGTGCATAGACTATCGAGAGCTGAATAAGATCACCCACAAGAATAAATATCCTTTGCCTAGGATAGAAGACCTCTTTGATCAGCTTAAGGGCGTAGGTGTATTTTAAAAAATAGACTTAAGAACCGGATGTCACCAATTGAAAATTAAACCCGAAGACGTACCTAAGACTGCTTTCCGAACCAGATATGGCCATTACGAATTCCTAGTTATGCCATTTGGTTTGACCAACGCCCCCGTAGTATTCATGGATCTCATGAATAGAATTTTCCACCCGTACTTAGACAAATTCGTCTTAGTTTTCATCGACGACATTCTCATTTACTCCAAAAATGAGAAGGAGCACGAGGAACACTTGCGAATAGTTTTAGAAACGCTTAGAGCTGAGAAACTTTATGCCAAATTCAGTAAGTGCGAGTTTAGACTGAAAGAAGTGATGTTTCTTGGATACATAGTATCAGCAGAAGGCATCAAGGTAGACCCTGCCAAGGTAGAGGCAGTGCGCAATTGGAAATCACAAACAAGTCAAAACGAAATTAGAAGTTTCTTAGGTTTAGCCGGCTATTATAGAAGATTCATCGAGGGATTTTCTACAATTGCTAGACCTATGATGCAACTACTACGGAAGGAAAACAAGTACAAATTGACTGACGAATGCGAGACGAGTTTTCAGACACTCAAGGAGAAGTTAACCACAGCACCAGTGTTAGCGCTTCCAGAAGCGAATAAGAAATACGTGGTTTATACAGATGCTTCAAAGAACGGATTAAGATGCATTTTGATGCAAGAAGGAAAGGTGATAGCTTATGCTTCACGACAACTTCGACCCTATGAAATTGGTTATCCAACCCACGATTTAGAACTGGCAGCCGTTGTGCATGCGTTAAAAATTTGGAGACATCACCTCTATAGTGTAAGAGTTGAGATTTTTACGGATCACAAGAGTTTGAAGTACTTTTTCGAGCAAAAGGAATTGAATATGAGACAAAGAAGATGGCTCGAATTAGTCAAGGATTATAATTGTGGTATCAATTACCATCCAGGAAAAGCAAACATAGTAGCAGATGCGCTAAGTCGCAAGACTCCAACCAAGTTAGGGTGTCTCTTTATCGAGGAAGAAACACTTGTACAAGAATTTGAGATGACGGATTTAGAAGTGCTCGATACACCTGAAACGATAACGACGCAAATAGCAGCACTCGTAGCTACACCGGACTTACGAGAGAGAATCATAAGCGCTCAAAGAAAGGACGAGACAATCGAGAAGCTACGACTAAGGATAAGAATGGATAAACCGGACGGTTTTTCTGAGGCACCACATAATGCAATTTTATTTGAAGGTAGACTTTGTATCCCTGGTGACGACGAATTGAAAAATGATATCATGAGTGAGGCTCACGATATGCCATATACAGCACACCCAGGGAGTACGAAGATGTATCAAGATTTAAGAAGGAATTTCTGGTGGAATGGATTAAAACGAGATGTAGCCTCGTTTGTAGAACGATGTTTGACTTGTCAACAAGAGAAAGCTTTACACCAATGACCACAAGGGATGTTGCAGCCATTAAGTATTCCAATGTGGAAGTAGGAAGATATAGCCATGGATTTTGTGACAGGTTTGCCCAAGTCTAGAAGAGGAAACACTGTCATCTGGGTAGTTATTGATAGGCTCACAAAATCAGCTCACTTTCTACCAATTCAAATTACCTATGGATTAGAGAAATTAGCGCAGTTGTATGTCCGTGAGATTATACGTCTGCACGGAATACCAAAGTCACTAACGTTCGATAGAGATGTCAAATTCACTTCAAGGTTTTGGATCACTATGAAGAAGGAGTTAGGAACTTGACTTAATTTTAGTACCACTTTTCACCCCCTAACGGATGGACAATCCGAGAGAACAATTCAAATACTCGTAGATATGTTAATAACGGTAGTATTAGATCGAAGTGCGATCTGGGAAAATATCTTACCATTGGTCAAATTTGCTTACAATAATAGTTATCAAGCGACAATAGGAATAGCGCCTTACGAGGCACTGTATGGAAGGAAATGTAGGTCACCACTTTATTGGGATGAAGTAGGTGAAAGGAAAAATCTAGGACCGGATTGAGTGGGTGAAATGATTGAGATCATTCGACAAAATTCGAGTCCGAATGAAAGAAGCCCAGAGCCGACAAAAGTCTTACGCCAATGTTCGCCGAACAGATCTTAACTTTAAGATTGGGGATAAGGTTTTTCTCAAGATTTCTCCGTCTAAGGGAATCATTAGATTTGGTGTCAAGGGTAAACTCAGACCGAGGTTTATAGGACCTTATGAGATTCTGGAAAATTTAGGACCTGTTGTTTATAGATTGGCATTACCTCCAAGTCTAGAAAGTGTCTATAATGTCTTCCACGTATCTCAATTGCGAAAGTATGTTTTCGACCCTAAGCACGTAATTAACCAGCAAGACGTTGTTCTTGAATCCGACTTAAGTTATGATGAAAAACCACTATCGATCTTGGATCGAAAAGCGCAAGAATTAAGAAACAAGTCGATTCCATTAGTGAAAGTGTTGTGGAGTCACCACGGGCAAGAAGAAGCCACGTGGGAACTTGAAGAAAAGATGAAAGAGAAATACCCTTGCCTATTCAAAGAAGGTATGTAAATTTCGGGACGAAATTTCTTGTTAGAGGGGTAGGATGTAATATCCCGGATATTTCTGTCATGCCCCGACTCTCGAGGTGCGACTTACGAACAACAACAAACCTAAATAACTAACAACTAACTCAAATAAGGGAACATGCTCGGGGAAAATAAAGATGGAAGATAAGGCAAACGAATTTGGTTTTCAAAAGCGTAACGAAATAATAACCGAGCATCTTAACTTCACTTTTAACAGGAATTCAAACAAGTAATGCATGCTGATGGGAAAGGAATTCCAACAAAAGAGAAAGCATACGAATATATATATATATCAAGATAAGGGATCATGTTCAACAACAATTCAAGTTACGAGCCCATCGCTCGGAATAACAAATTAAAGAGTTACGAATTCAGCAAGCATTCAAAGTCTTCGAGCACAACGCTCGGGATCAAAAATATGAGTATTAAAGTACTAGCATCAACAGACATTAATTCAAAAGGATTGCAGGGGAAACTTGCATCAATACCCAACACTTGCACGTATGAAGACGTACAAATGCCAATCTGAAATTCAACTAAACTCAACCAACAAAACCAAACCACACCACCAAGTATCCACGCCATCGCCATCCAGTCAACCTGCATGTTTAGAAACACACGCAGGGCTGAGTACTTCGTACTCAGTGAACACAAGCCAAAACATTTGAATAAAGATGCTTCTTTAAGCTATATTAATTGAACTTGCCTTGCCGAACATCACAAGTATATAAGCGGTTTTAAAAATAGTTTACTTGTGCATGTCAAAACGTTTTTCTTTTAAAACAGACTGCGCAGTCAAATAACATATAAAATAACAGTATGTATCATCTATCACAAACAATCTCACTGTGCCGAGAAGTAGGCCTCCTTCTCAAACATTGTGACCGGCCCAACCGAAGCAAGGCTCACAGTCACCTCAACATATACCACACGTGGGTTTCTGCTTTTCACAGGATAATCACATCTTCATATAAATAGATGATAACACATACTAACTTCAATAAAATGGCAAGTCAATCACATTTGAAAATCATATCATAATATTCAATAGCATAACTAATTTTCATCGGTAGTTTTGGTTCAGAAAAGCCCACCTGACTTCCGAAGAACTAGCTAGGTGGTCTAGGGCTATTTGTCCTCGCTTAACGATCCGTCCGGCTCGATCCTTCACAGTTCGACATCGATAGGAAGATAAGATATATGAAAGACGGACACAAAGGCGTTGGACTTTAACTGACGGACTTCTATTTGAGTCGTCTCTCTCTTTGCTCTAACTTTTCTAAAAGATCTCGCGTTCTCGTCTTTAAATTATTAACTCTATTCGAATTGGTTAACTTTACTACTCAACATCGTACACTTGTCTCGTTTTAATTAATAACTTCATTGTTACAATCTATTACTTGAGCTTTCTTTCAAAGACTTTAGTTTATTCTCAATTTAACAACCAATCATCTTGCATACAATAGTTCAATCATCTTTCACATTATAATACTATCATGCATTTAAACACTTATTCAAACATATAATGAATTCATATAAATCAAGCATACTTCAAGACACATTAACATTCATTCAATTTGGACCTTAAAATCTAACTCGATTATGCATTTCCTTTTATGGAGGCTTAAACTATTAATTCTATCTTTCTTACTTATATAGACAATGCTTTACTTTACATCCGTTATCTTATAAGATATTTTATAACTTTTATTCAATTAACAAAATTTCTCTTTAATTATTATTAACTCGTATAAAATTAGGATTTTCTTATTTCTCTTTAACTCGATTCTTATTTCTTATCTCGACTATTGTTCCTCTAATTATTATCTTTGTTTATCTTTTTATTTGCTTGGTTAGAAATAATGTACTCAATTAATTATTTAATTAATCTTCTTTCCATTTAATTCTCGACATCTTATTTTATTCTCATTTTCTCGATCAACTTATACAAGTATATATCTTAACTCGTCTAGCATCTTTTCTTTACTCAATTTAACTTCCATTTTATTTCTTATCGATTAATTCTTCTTAAACTCGGTTTTCTCTATTTTTGCTCATTTCTTTAATAATTTCTTCTTTATTTGTCTTTAACTGAAGCCATTTCTTACTAAATAATTTCTTTATCTTTTGATACACATTTTTATGAATTAACTCACTTTATTATAAAAGATCTTTTTGTTGTAGTTTTAGTAAAATTTCAAGTCTTTAAATTTTAATGTAAGACATTTAATTAATAAATCTTTTCATACATCTTTCATCTTTTATTTAATTAAAAGCTTTTCAACTTTAAATCTTTTTATCAAAACTTCTATCTTTATTCCATATTCAAATTAACATTAATACATACTTAAACATCCAATCTTTTTATTATTTTTACAATTAATTTCTTTCAAAACTTCAACATGCAAACTTATTTTCTTAACTTAAACACATGTATGATTATACTAACATAATATACAATCATTTCATTGATCAAAACATCACTCAATTCATCAACAAAATCAACAAAATAAATCCTCTATTTTCCTTCAAAACTCACGGCATTTATGCACTTTTTTGTGCAATTTATTTCTCAATTTTTCATGCATATAATCTCATTCTCAACATGATAAAAATAACAAATCAAGTATCATAATAATAATAACTCAAAGAATTCATATTTTTCCTATTTTTACTAAAATTCTCGGCACTTATTAAATTTTTAGGGTTTTAGTTTCTTCAAGACGGCTCTCAACATATCTTCAAGAATTTGGATCGTTCGCTCGGATTGACCATCTGTTTGAGGGTGGTAAGGAGTGCTGAACTGCAATTGGGTTCCCAACTCTTTATGGAAACTTTCCCAGAAACGGGTGGTGAATTTTGAATCTCTATCTGAGGTAATCGTCTTCGGAACTCCGTGCAACTTCACAATTTCTTTGATGTAGATCTCGGCTAACTTGGCTGATCCATAGGTATGTGGAATAGGTATGAAATGAGCAGACTTTGTCAACCTATCCACGATTACCCATACTACTGTATTTCCTCTTCTTGATCTTGGCAATCCTGTCACAAAATCCATTGTGATTCCATCCCACTTCCATTCTGGGACGGGTAACGGCTGTAGAGGTCCATACGGTCTTTGATGTAAGGACTTCACTTGCTGGCAAGCTAGACATCTTTCAACGAACAATGCCACATCCGTCTTTATTCCGTTCCACCAAAACTGGTTCTTTAGGTCTTGGTACATCTTCGTGCTGCCGGGATGAGCTGTATACAGGGTTTCATGAGCTTCACTCTTTATTTCGTTCTTCAACTTGTCATCGTTAGGCACGCAAATTCTTCCTTGGTACAACAACGCATTATCGCTTGACTCTGTAAAATCTTTTACTTCTCCATTTCTCACCTTCCTTCGTAGCTTTTCTAATTCTTCGTCTCTTCTTTGGCCTTCTACGATACGAGTTCTTAAGTCAGGCATCACTACTAAAGTAGCAATTACTTGATCTACTGTCGCTGGTGGTACGATTACTTCAATCTTCATCTTCGCAAACTCTTCAATCAGCTTGACTTCATCGGTTAAAAGAAATCCTAACTCGATTCTATCCGAATTCTCCTTTCTTTTCTTTCTACTTAACGCGTCGGCTACTACGTTCGCTTTACCGGGATGGTAAGATATCTTGCAATCATAGTCTTTTACTAGCTCAAGCCATCTCATTTGTCTCATATTCAACTCCTTCTGCTCGAAGAAGTATTTCAGGCTCTTGTGATCTGAGAATATTTCACACTTCGCTCCATAAAGGTAATGCCGCCATATCTTCAAAGCATGAACGACGGCTGCTAATTCCAGGTCATGGGTTGGGTACTTCTCCTCGTGAGGTTTGAGGTGCCTGGAAGCATATACAATCACTTTTCCATTTTGCATTAGCACACATCCTAGTCCTTGAGCAGATGCATCAGTATAAACAACATAATCTTTATCTGGCTCGGGTAGGCCTAGAACTGGGGCTGTCGTCAATCTCGTCTTGAGTTCTTGAAAACTTTTCTCACACTCTTCCGTCCATGTGAACTTCATTTCTTTCTTCAACAGACTCGTCATCGGCTTCGCGATGTTAGAAAATCCTTCAATGAATCTCCGGTAGTATCCTGCCAAACCAAGAAAACTACGGATTTCATGTACTGACGTCGGGGACTTCCAATCTTGCACAGCTTTCACCTTCTCCATATCCACTTGGATGCCTTCGGACGAAACTACATGTCCTAAGAAATTTACTGCTTTCAACCAAAATTCGCACTTACTGAATTTGGCATACAGCTTTTCCGTTCTAAGCGTTTCTAACACGATTCTTAAATGCTCTTCATGCTCAGCTTCACTTCTCGAATACACCAAAATATCGTCTATAAAGACAATCACGAATTTGTCCAAATATTCGTGAAAAACTCTATTCATCATATCCATGAACACTGCCGGGGCATTTGTTAATCCAAATGGCATTACTATGAATTCGTAATGTCCATATCTCGTTCTAAAAGCAGTCTTTGGAATACCTTCTTGCTTGATCTTCAGTTGGTGGTATCCAGACCTTAAGTCAATCTTGGAGAAAACACCGGCTCCTTTTAGCTGGTCAAACAAATCATCTATCCTTGGCAAAGGATATTTATTCTTCAACGTAATCTTATTTAACTCTCGGTAGTCTATGCACATCCTCAAACTACCGTCCTTCTTCTTAACGAACAAAATCGGAGCACCCCAAGGCGATACACTCGGTCGAATATAGCCTAAGTCCAACAATTCTTGCAGTTGTATCTTCAACTCTTGAAGTTCCTTTGGGGCCATTCTATACGGTGCCTTGGATATCGGGGCTGATCCTGGTTCTAAATCGATTGAAAACTCTAGCTGACGATCAGGGGGTAAGCCTGGTAACAACTCTGGAAATACATCCTTGAATTCTCTTACGACTGGAACATCGTCGATACTTAACTCATGATTCTCGTCTTTATTCAGATAGACTAAGTACGCTTGGGTACCTTTCTTCCGCATCAATTTCTGCGCTTTCATGGCTGAAATTATCGGCACGCTCTTCTTCACTCTCTTTTCCATTCCAAAATCTATGGTTGACTCTTCTCCAGGGGGTTTAAACGATATCTGCCTCAAATCACATCGAATCGTCGCAAAATTCTCGGTTAGCCAATCCATTCCTAGGATTATATCGACGTCACGCATCTGGATCACATTCAGGGATTTCGCGACTAACTTACGGTTTCCGACTTCAAATTCTAGATTCGAGCAAACACGCGAAACTAACGCAGACTTTCCTAAAGGGGTTGCGACACTAAGCATTTGATTCGATTCTTCTACTTCTAGTTCTAGGTTCTCTACGCAGATACTAGATATAAACGAATGCGAAGCTCCGGTATCGAACAAAACAATAACAGGTATGTTGTTAAGCTTTCCCATACTTGCCAGATTTCCTTTCTCCTTTTCCTGCGGTTTCCGCTCAATCGCGTACGTTCTTTGGAAAAGCGGCGGTTCTTGCTGAGGAGGTTGCTGCCTTGGCTGCGGCGGCTTACGTTGACGTGGAACGAACTTCTGTAGAGGAGCTGCCTCGATAGCTTTCATCTGCGACGGCTGGAACTGGTTTGGTCTTCCGCTTCTAAACCCTTGTTGCTTACTTGGGCACTGGTTCGAGAAATGACCAGGCTGACCACAAGTATAGCAAACGTTGCTTCCACTTTTACAAACGCCTTGATGCATCTTTCCGCATTTCGCACAGGGAGGGAATCCTAAAGGTCCGATGGGTAGGTTGCCTCGGTTCGTCTGCGCTGTCTTTCCCTTCTGGGGCTGCGGTTGGCTCTTTCCTTGCCACTGCTTCTTGGTTGGTTGGTTTCCACTATTCCACTTTCCTTTCCTCTTTCCGTATTGGCCGAACTGGGGTTGATGAGCAGACGTGGTCGTGATCATCTAGATTTGGGGTTGGGGATTCGCTGGGGGTTGCGATCCTTTTTCCGGTTGCATTGCCAACTCCATATCTAAAGCTCGGTTTAAAGCTTCAGCGTACGTTAAACCACTGGCTGGCGAGAACCACTCGAATATCTTGCCTAAGTCCTGCTCTAAACAACTCGCACATCTTCTCATCGGTATCGACCATATCGGGCGCAAATCGGGCTAACTCGCAAAATTCCCGATCGTACTCGGCTACAGATCTTTTTCCTTGCTTCAGATTGGTAAACTCGTTGGATTTCTGCTTACGGTAACTTCTTGGCACAAACTTTTCGTACAACGATTCTTTAAACTGGTCCCATGACAACTCTTCGCGTTCTTCGGGAGAGTACATCCTCTGCTTTGCTTCCCACCAATAATCGGCTGTCCCTTTCAACTGGTACGCCATGCATTCCAAACGCTCGCGATCGGAAAAACGGAGGAAACGAAAAATTCGCTCTAAAGAAGGAATCTAGTCTTCGGCATCAGCCGGACTACCTTTACCGTCGCACGTCGGGGGATTTTGTCGGAGAAACAACTCTTCGACTCGTCTTTCATTTTGAGGGGGCGGAGTAGGGTCACGCTGCCCTTCTGGATTGTCTTCGGGAATCCTGACGTTTCTACGTCTTGGCGGCATTCTAAAGATTAAAACAAGGGAAAAACTTTAACCACTCTAGATCTTTAGCTTACAGGGAACCTTTCTCGATTCTGAACACATTTCTCTTTTGGGAGGAACACGATTCTCGATCGGTACTTAGATAATTAATAACAATTTAAAACTTTCTCAAATAATTCATTACTTCAATTTCCCATATATACATGCATCTCATTCAGTTTCTAATAATCGTCACATACTCATATCATCATATATTCTCAAATCAATCAATCATAATCACAGAGCAAATATCATCACTTCATACTCAAATATTCAATTCGATTCAATAATTCAGAAATTTCAACTTCAATTCAAAGAACTTAATGTTTCAACTTCCAAACGCTTAACAGTGGCCTTCTCGAGGACTTATAACACTTAGGGAATTTACTTTGAAAAATTTTCTTTTTTCCTAATCAAATTATGATAGTCTTCATCGCAGGTTACAACACAACTAAAAGAAAAATAAAAGAGTTCATCTCTCAACACACTCGAATTAAAAACGTTTGAATTCAACAGCTTTCTTGGAACACTCCTACACACAGGAGTCATCTTCACTTGGTCCGTTATCATCATATTGTTCCGCTTCAGAATCCACTCCGTAGTGCTCTATAGTCTCCTCATCTTCTTCAGGGTCTTCTTCCTCCTCCTCTTCCTCTTCACGCATTTGACCTTCTAATCGCTCATCATCTTCCTCGACATTATCATCCTCTATGGCGAAACACTCGCGCTCAGCTTCTCTCAAGGCTTCTTCGCAATCTTCCAGGGTATAATTCATCACAGCTAGCTCAGATTCGACCCAAGGCGGGGTATTAAGATTCTCTTCTTGATGACGGTGGAGGGCTACATCGGTGGAGACGCCAATCTGGAAGTCATGTTTGTCTTCTAGCCTTGACGGAGAGATAGGTGTAAAAGAGGTAGGAAAAACATTGTTAGGTAGAGTCTGAAGATATCCGGTTCCTACAGTCGCTGCATCAACTGGTTCACTTCCATTCTCTTTGTCGTCATTTGAGCGGGCTTGACTAGAGGATTCTGCTCTAGGATGGCTAAAAAAGGTCGCTTGCGGATGATTCAAATAAGCAGCTATTTGGTCCTCATTTGAAGAAGAATTTTCATTACATCCATTCGGCTGCAATGTTGATAAGTCAGAAAACAAAGGAATCAAGAAAATTAAATTAAAAGCACATCACTTACAAATGGATAATCTGCGAGGGGATTCTGAGGTTGAAGATTAGTTCGTGGCGGCGAATTGATGTGGAGAGAAACAGTTCCACTTGGAGGAATTGGTGAAGGATTACGAACAAAGTCATTCAATAAGCTTGGAGTATCATCTTCATAAGGTTCGGGCGGAGGAGCACCATAAGACATAAAACGAGCTGAAATCGCGGAGATAAAAGCATTTACGTCGCCGTATAGGGTTCGGTCGAAATAACGGTAGCCTAGAAATCGAGGGACAAGAGATGTTGCCCAGTCCTTCCATTCTTGTGGTAGAGCTTGAATCAGGTGCGTCATGCTTTCTAACGGTCCTGCGTCCATATATTGAACCTTTCCCCAAATCGTATGGTATCGTGCTAAGAATTCTGCTAAAGATTCGTTGTTTTCCATTCTCGCGTACAAATACTCTTGCATCCAATCAACGTTGTCCATCCTATACGAATTTTAAACGCATAAGCACACTTAACAAATTATCGAACATATTACGAATTCTACTACATACTCATTTCTGCGTTCCAAAGAGGGATTTTTGGGCAATTCCAAATCACGTAACCAATCGCACACACGCCTTATTCTTTCCGATCTTTTCACACGCACTCGCAAAGGGGAAGACATTCTAAAGCAATCTAGTTATTAATCAATTTAGCAAATTCATCTCAAAACATCACAGCTCAATAAATAACTTTAAAGAAATTCTCAACATTTTAATAACTCAAACATCATCTCAACTTGAAAAGAAAACTTTTAGAAAAAAGACATACCTGGTTGCCGGATGAGATGGAGGATAACTTGGTGTGGTTTACTGACTCAAATAAGTCTAGGAATTAAATCTAGACTCAACTCATCAAAGAATAACAGACTTTAGAACAAATAAAAGCCTTGCTCTGATACCAACCTGTCACGCCCCGACTCTCGAGGTGCGACTTACGAACAACAACAAACCTAAACAACTAACAACTAACTCAAATAAGGGAACATGCTCGGGGAAAACAAAGATGGAAGATAAGGGATCATGTTCAACACTTGTAACAGGAATTCAAACAAGTAACAGGAATTCAAAAGCGTAACGAAATAATAACCGAGCATCTTAACTTCACTTGTAACAGGAATTCAAACAAGTAATTCATGCTGATGGGAAAGGAATTCCAACAAAAGAGAAAGCATACGAATATATATATATATCAAGATAAGGGATCATGTTCAACACAATTCAAGTTACGAGCCCATCGCTCGGAATTACAAGTTAAAGAGTTACGAATTCAGCAAGCATTCAAAGTCTTCGAGCACAACGCTCGGGATAAAAAACATGAGTATTAAAGTACTAGCATCAACAGACATTAATTCAAAAGGATTGCAGCGGAAACTTGCATCAATACCCAACACTTGCACGTATGAAGACGTACAAATGCCAATCTGAAATTCAACTAAACTCAACCAACAAAACCAAACCACACCACCAAGTATCCACGCCATCGCCATCCAGTCAACCTACATGTTTAGAAACACACGCAGGGCTGAGTACTTCGTACTCAGTGAACACAAGCCAAAACATTCGAATAAAGATGCTTCTTTAAGCTATATTAATTGAACTTGCCTTGCCGAACATCACAAGTATATAAGCGGTTTTAAAAACAGTTTACTTGTGCATGTCAAAACGTTTTTCTTTTAAAACAGACTGCGCAGTCAAATAACATATAAAATAACAGTATGTATCATCTATCACAAACAATCTCACTGTGCCTAGAAGTAGGCCTCCTTCTCAAACACTGTGACCGGCCCAACCGAAGCAAGGCTCACAGTCACCTAAACATATACCACACGTGGGTTCCTGCTTTTCACAAGATAATCACATCTTCATATAAATAGATGATAACACATACTAACTTCAATAAAATGGCAAGTCAATCACATTTGAAAATCATATCATAATATTCAATAGCATAACTAATTTTCATCGGTAGTTTTGGTTCAGAAAAGCCCACCTGACTTCCGAAGAACTAGCTAGGTGGTCTAGGGCTATTTGTCCTCGCTTAACGATCCGTCCGACTCGATCCTTCACAGTTCGACATCGATAGGAAGATAAGATATATGAAAGACAGACACAAAGGCGTTAGACTTTAACTGACGGACTTCTATTTGAGTCGTCTCTCTCTTTGCTCTAACTTTTCTAAAAGATCTCGCGTTCTCGTCTTTAAATTATTAACTCTATTCGAATTGGTTAACTTTACTACTCAACATCGTACACTTGTCTCGTTTTAATTAATAACTTCATTGTTACAATCTATTACTCGAGCTTTCTTTCAAAGACTTTAGTTTATTCTCAATTTAACAACCAATCATCTTGCATACAATAGTTCAATCATCTTTCACATTATAATACTATCATGCATTTAAACACTTATTCAAACATATAATGAATTCATATAAATCAAGCATACTTCAAGACACATTAACATTCATTCAATTTGGACCTTAAAATCTAACTCGATTATGCATTTCCTTTTATGGAGGCTTAAACTATTAATTCTATCTTTCTTACTTATATAGACAATGCTTTACTTTACATCCGTTATCTTATAAGATATTTTATAACTTTTATTCAATTAACAAAATTTCTCTTTAATTATTATTAACTCGTATAAAATTAGGATTTTCTTATTTCTCTTTAACTCGATTCTTATTTCTTATCTCGACTATTGTTCCTCTAATTATTATCTCGGTTTATCTTTTTATTTGCTTGGTTGGAAATAATGTACTCAATTAATTATTTAATTAATCTTCTTTCCATTTAATTCTCGACATCTTATTTTATTCTCATTTTCTTGATCCACTTATACGAGTATCTATCTTAACTCGTCTAGCATCTTTTCTTTACTCAATTTAACTTCCTTTTTTTTTCTTATCGATTAATTCTTCTTAAACTTGGTTTTCTCTATTTTTACTTATTTCTTTAATAATTTCTTCTTTATTTGTCTTTAACTTAAGCCATTTCTTACTAAATAATTTCTTTATCTTTTGATACACATTTTTATGAATTAGCTCACTTTATTATAAAAGATCTTTTTGTTGTAGTTTTAGTAAAATTTCAAGTCTTTAAATTTTAATGTAAGACATTTAATTAATAAATCTTTTCATACATCTTTCATCTTTTATTTAATTAAAAGCTTTTCAACTTTAAATCGTTTTATCAAAACTTCTATCTTTATTCCATATTCAAATTAACATTAATACATACTTAAACATCCAATCTTTTTATTATTTTTACAATTAATTTCTTTCAAAACTTCAACATGCAAACTTATTTTCTTAACTTAAACACATGTATGATTATACTAACATAATATACAATCATTTCATTGATCAAAACATCACTCAATTCATCAACAAAATCAACAAAATAAATCCTCTATTTTCCTTCAAAACTCACGGCATTTATGCACTTTTTTGTGCAATTTATTTCTCAATTTTTCATGCATATAATCTCATTCTCAACATGATAAAAATAAAAAATCAAGTATCATAATAATAATAACTCAAAGAATTCATATTTTTCCTATTTTTACTCAAAGAATTCATATTCAAGAACTTGGAAGATTCTTACCTTTCTTTGAGAATATGGATGAAATAGATGGAGATTGATAAATTCTACTTCATTTCCATGGATGGAGAGCTTGAATCCATGGTTGCATGTGGAGAAAAATCAAGATATGAGGGAGAGAGAGGGATTGCCGAGAGAGAGAGAGCTTGAGAGAGTTTTAGAGTTTGTTTTCTTTCTTGTTTGGGAGAGATAGAGATGGAGTGTGATGAATGAAGTCTTTCTCTCCTTGTCTTAGATGAATGAAATTGAAATCCAACAAAGGGAATAAAGTGTACTTGTTGGAAGTTGTAGTAAGACATGACTTGATAGATGATGTGATATTAACTTGCATGCAAACTTTTGGTAATATCATGGAGAAAACATAATCATGATGCTTAGTCTTGGAAATTGAATGATGATGGGAGAGGAGGTGTGAGGTGGCATGAGAGGGAGAGAGGTGGATGACACGTGTCGTCGTCGTGTCGTTACGGGTATTAATTATCCGGTCGTAAAGGTTTTCCGGATTAAACGATTCGTATTAATTCCGTTTTGTTTTCTTAACGGGTCTAACCTCTTCTCGTTTCACTTTTGACACTAACTCATCCCAATCCTATTTCACGTCTCAAATTAAAAGATTAATGGTTTCGATCATTTTAGTCCTTTAAATCTTAAAAGAATTTAATCGGCTTATTAATCCGTTTATTAATCCTTTTAAAGACTAATGCTTCATTTCTCTTCTCAATTCTCGGATAAGTTCTTACCCTATCTCAGTGATCTTAAAAGAAATTCTAGGTTCGAAGGTTCTAATTCAATTCTATTCTAGTCTCGTCGGCGTAAACATATTTCTCGGCGATTAACGTTATGTTATCTCAATCAAACAAACTTCTCGGAATTTTTTCCGGAATTTAATCTCATACTCATTTTCATATAAACAACTCAACAAGCATATCATATTATCATCATCTCACGTAAATAGAACAGATAAATTCACACAAGATTCACAAGACAATTTAAACGTTTTATTCAAATCTCTTCGATTAGAAAAGAAAAATTTTACTCCTAAATTCTCATCTTTGAACTTACTCGGTTAATTAGACACTCTCTAAAGGGATAAAAACTCGGGGTATCACAATTTCTTCTGTCGCTAAAATAAAAAGTTATTAATTAATTAAGGCTTTGCACGCCTAAGTTAAGGAAATTCAATTCTAAAACTAACGGTGAAATCCGTTTCTGAAAATAAATTCTAGAAGTCGTTCAACCGACTATTGTATTAGGGTTTTCGCATCCGATAGAATTTTCGTTCGAGAACTCAGATCGAAAAACCGTCTGACTTTACATTCACTTATTTTGCAATACGAGCTTTCTGGTAAAAGTCAGTTTTAATTATTCTTCCGGGCGAAATTTGGACTGTCATGTCTCAACTTTTCTTTGGATTTCAGAAATCGAATTATGCTTTCCGACTAAGAAAATTATTTTCAATCTATTGGTCGAATTAGTTTTCGCCGGAAACGTAACCGTCTAAGAAAATAATTAATCGATTTCAATACGCCGTATTAGACCCGTAATCGAGATATTTTTGGAATTAATTCCACCTCTTAAACCGCCACCTCCACCCCCCTTAGTCATCCTTCTACTTTATTAAGTTAAATATCTCTCTTAGTCATCACACTCTCTCTTATCTCACTCTCCCCATAACCGCCCCCTTCCCCCCCCCCAACACTCTCTCTTCTCTCTCTTGTTCTTCATTTCTTAAAATCTTCAAGTGTGTTCATCAAGTTTCTTCAAGCATCCAAGCTCCATAACTTAATCATCTACCGATCGATTTTTAAATCCGAGTTCATATTTGGAAAGGTGAGAGCCTCCTCTTCACTTCTATCCGAACAAAATCCCATGGTTATAACTTGTAAGAGAGGAAGAAGATGATGTTCTAAGTTATAACTTGATTATGTATGCTTAAAAATAGATTTCCATGGTTAGAATCGAGTAGAAAATCATCCCCCTTATTTTTTTTGTCATAACCGAAAATTTAAGGTTATAGGGTTTGATGTTTTAAATTCATGATTTTAGACGATTGGTTGATGAATTATCACTCTAGGTATTGATATGTTGGTGTAGGAATTGTTTTGGAATTTTCTAAAAATAAAAATGAAAGTGTAAGAGATGAAGAAGCATGATTTTGATTAAGTAGATGTTATGATTTTGATGATATGATTTGATATTTATGATGTAGGAAGCATGTAGTTCAACATAGATTTAATTTAGATTTTTCTAAAAATAAAAATGAAATCGTTGGAGACGATGAATCGTCGATAGAATTAGTTTCGATGTTGATATAGATTTATGGTTTGCATATTAGTTAATCTATGTAGTAAATGATGATAATTGGAAAGTTTGAATGAAATCTAAGAACGTCGAACTTTTCGTAAGAGACGAAGAGTCGAGCATAATCGTCGATAGGAAAATCAAACGAGAAAACTAATCGAATATTAGTAATTGTTGATATGTTAGGGTAGTTGTTGAATTAATTGAGAATTAACTAAAAACTTTGGAAAAATCGAGTTCTTAGACCGATATAAATGATGTGGATTAGTTAAGTAATGGTTTATAATGATGTTAATGCATTAAGATGTTCATTACTAAGTAAGAAGATGATAGAAACTAATTTGAATTAAATTGAATTAGTAAAACTTCAAGAAACGAAGGAAGTAAGTAAGTACGTAAAAACAGAAATAAGGAATCGAGACTTTATATGTTGATTGATTTGAGTTCGTAGTTGATTAATAAGTAGGAATGGAGT
Source organism: Schizonepeta tenuifolia (assembly GCA_029490685.1). Taxonomy (NCBI): domain Eukaryota; kingdom Viridiplantae; phylum Streptophyta; class Magnoliopsida; order Lamiales; family Lamiaceae; genus Schizonepeta; species Schizonepeta tenuifolia. The sequence goes on from CM055956.1 coordinate 59,133,553, forward strand.
TGATAAAGATTTCATATAGGTTATGAAATAGAAAATAGAAGTTGAATATTGAAATGGAATTGAAATTGAAATGGAATTTCTAAGTATAAATGATTGGTTGAAAAGACGAGAAGTAATCGTCGTAGTTTTAATCGAGGAACGAGAAAGTATTCACATTAGATAATTAACTAGACTTTAATGAGATAGAAATTTCATGCACATAAAGGTTGTATAACATTGATCGAACCTAGGGAATCGTGCGTCGAGTTTTACGAGCGATTAGGGTTTCTCGGCAGTTTTGCGACCCTTCACGGAAACGGCCATAACTTTTAGCTCGTTTAACAAAACCGAGATCCGTAAATTGGACAGTAAACTAGACATCCGTGTCTTTCTTTTGGTATCAGTTACCTCCCCTGTGCCTTAGTATTCTGTTCTGTAGAGGCTCCAGACTTACTGCCTTGTGCAGAAAATTTTGGAAACTCATTTTCTTAAGTTGAATTCTTTTCAACTTAATTCCTTAAGAACTTTTAAGTCATTAAGAGTTATCGACTTCCGTTATTAACTAATCTAAATGTTGTGTAAGGAACCAAGTTAGTTCTAAATGAGATGTATTCGAGTCTTGTTTCTTCGTTAATCAAAAGAAATTAGTTAAAGTGCAAATGCCTAAAAGTCTTAACCAAATTCGAATTGCTTTTTCTTTAATCGTCTCGGCCAATTTACTAAAGTATGTTTATTTGCGATAAAAGGAGGAAGTCGGAGTCAAGAATAGGACAGAAGACCGAAGACGGAAACTTTAGTTGTTCTGTATATCGCCTAAGGTGGGCTTTTCTATATAACAAAATAAAGTGAGCAATGCTCGAAAATGTTTACTTACTGATTTGATAAGTGTGTTTTCAAATTGATTATCAGTGCATAAAAGATTTGTTTTATGAGAGTTCTTTTGTGCCTTTCTGAATTAGCCAAAGGGGGTTAACTAATCGATCGGATTCTGAGTTAACCGGAAGGGTTTTCCAGAGTTAGTGTACACGGTAGCCGGTGTGTGTGGTACTCTGTGGAGGGGTAGCCAGCCACGGTGAATAGAACGTGCACGGAAAAAGTATACTTTTCCCGGCGTTGAAATAGAAGTTGGGCAAGTTGAACGTAACATCAATCAGAAAAATGCTTGATCAAGCTATTGTGAAAAAAAAATATTTAGTAAGCACGGGCCTTTGATGAAAAACCATGATGCATTACTTTTTGAAATGCCTGATTAATCTATACTCTTTGATATGTTTTCAGCACTGTGCCTACTAAGTATGTTTATACTTAGCCTTGCATGTATTTATATATGTGCAGGTTGAGTGACGGAAGCGGCGGAGGTTGAGTAGAGTTGTATATAGGTAAGATGATCAGTGTGTCAGTTCTACGTTATTCTGCTGCAAAACTATTTCATTTTTGATGTATAACTTTTGGTCTAAGTGTCGTACTTTAAATTTAGTCTACTCTGATAACAAGTTCATCGAGTGATCCTTCGAGATCGACTCTCTTTTGCTAATAAAATTAGTTCATAGATATCAACTTGTTTATTATTATTAGTTAAGGCATCTATTCAGTACTTATTTCCCCTTCTTCCCTGCTTCTTTAATCCAACCCCTAATCGCACCCCGGCTTTGCCGTCCCTCGGGATTTGGGGCTGTGACACATTTCTTTCCCGCTGCCATGGGAAGCTTGCCAACTAGATCTATGCCCCATTTGTCGAACGGACATTCTGCATACTGAACCCCTAACTCTTCAGCAGGCCTATGAATCAGCGGCCCGTGCTTCTGGCAACTGGGACACCTTCTTACGAATACCTCGGCATCCTTCTTCAAAGAAGGCCAATAGTACCCAGCTCTCAGCACTCGCCGGATCAGGTCTCGGAACCTTGTATGACATCCCGCTATTCCCTGATGCACTTCCTTGATTATCCGCAGACCTTCCGCCCCTGTCACACATCTCAGTAATGGCTATGAGTAAGCCCTCCTGAATAAATGTCCTCCAATCAGACAGTACTTAGCATAGATTTTCTTTTTTTCAACTCTTTCTCCTTCTAACCATTCCCCCGTTTTCAAGAAATGTAAAATAGGCACTCTCCAATCCTTTTTTTCTTCTATCTCATGAATACTCTTTTCTATTTGAATGCTCGCCATTTTTAGCAATGTCACTTTTTCAGGTACCAACCCATTTAGCGAGCTGGCTAGCTTAGCTAGGCGGTCTGCATGTGCATTGAGGTCTCGAGGTATCTGCTCTATCTTTAGGTGCTGGAAACTTTTACTCAGATCTCTGACTTGCTCGACATACCTGACCATTCTTTCTTCTTTGATCTCATAATTTTCTAAGACCTGTTGAATTACCAACTGGGAGTCAGAATGAATGACGACACTTTGAGCTCCCAGCTCACCTACTATCTCCAGTTCCCTAACACTTCATACTCAGCTTTATTATTAGAAACTCTAAACTCGAATTTCAATGCGTAACTAAGCTCACTCTAGTCCAATGTTATTATGACAATTCCAGCCCCGCATCCTTCAATCGTCACCGATCCATCAACGAAGACTTTCCACTCAGGCCATTGCGTGTGTTGAGTAGTTTCTGTGATAAAGTCAGCCAAGGCCTGTGCTTTGATAGCTGTACGCGGCTCAAATTCTACATCATACTCCCCCAATTCCATCATAGATAACAGCTCACATCCTGAAGTCGAACCGACCAATTGGTTGATACAGGGCAATGGGTAATGATCTTTCGGGCACGCTTTGTTCAGGTTCCTGAAATCTATGCACATTCGCCAGCTGCCATTGCTCGTAGCTACCATCACTGCATTTGAGAGCCACTCGAAGTACTGAATTTTAACAATATGACCATCGTCTAACAGCTGTCTGATCTCCTCCCTAATTACTTTTTCCTTTTTTGGGCCAAAGGATCTCTTTTTCTGCCTTGCCTCACTTTAGGGTCTACATTCAGATGATGCAGTGCTACAGATGGGTCTACCCCTTTCATATCCTTCGGGCTGAATGCAAACAGGTCCGCATTCCTTCGTAAACACCGAATTACTGTTTCTCTTTTTTCTTCAGTCATTTGCTTCCCAATCTTCGTGGTGAAACCCATTTTCTCTGGGAACAGTTCAACCATCATCAACTCCTCTTCCACTGGCTGCATTCTAAGCTCTAGGTCTTCCTCTATACCCTTCACCTTTGCATTTTTACTCAGCAGTGGGCGTTCTGCCACTGAGGTTCCTTTCACCTTTTTCTTAGCATGCTTTATGGATCTTACATAAGACTCTTTCGATATTTCTTGGTCACCTGAGACCTCACCTACCAACCCCTCCTTGAGAGCTGCAAATTTCATTTTCATATGGTAGGTGGAGACCACCACCTGGAAATCATTTAGAGCAGGTCTTCCCAATATTATGTTATACGCTGAAGGTGTATCCACTACTAGGAACTTCACCATCCGAGTGTTCGAGGTCTCACCACTCCCGAGTGTTACCTGAAGGGTCACCTCCTCTTTGGGCTGTATTTCGCCTCCAGCGAAACCATGTAATGCCGTGTTCACTGGCATCAAATCAGCATTAATCTTCATCCTCTGGAAACAATCCCAAAATAGCACATTTACCGCACTTCCGGTGTCTACGAAGATCTGTACCACTCGCCAGTTGGCCACTTCAGCACTGATCACCAATGCATCGTTATGGGGCATCGCACTCATCAAGTCATTGGGACCAAAGCTCACACACGGCTTTGGATTTGTCTCTTCTCCTGGGAATGAGTCTACCACATCAATCTCCATGACCATTGTCTCTGCTAACTCCTGGACCTCTTTGTTCACCTGGGCTTTAGCAGCTCTCACATAGGCTTTACGAGCTCGACCTGAGTCTCCATTGATATTTCGTCCCATAATCATGTTTCTTCTGCTCCGGCTCTTTTCTTTTATAACTTTTCTCTCTTTCTTTTTTGACAAATTGGAGTAAGGTATCATCCTTTTTCAGCAGTCGCTCAATAGCATCTTTCAGGTGCCTATAAGAGTTCATGTCATGACCATAATCATTGTGATACTTGCAGTATAACTCAGATCGCGGGTTGCGTGGAGCTTCCTTATAAGTACTTGGAAACCTGAAGTGAGGAGACCTAGCAGCAGCTTCCATGACCTCCACCAAATATGCATTGAGAGGAGTATAGAGCCTGGCAGCAGCTTCCATTGGCAGCAGCTTCCACGACTTAAAAGTTCTTAAAGAATTAAGTTGAAAAAGAATTCAACTTAAGAAAATGAGTTTAGAATTTTTCCTGCACAAGTCAGTAGGTTTAGAGCCTTTACAGAACAGAGTACGTAGAAACAGGGGATGTGCCTTATGTCAAAAGAAAGACACGGAAGTCTACTTTACTTTCCAATTTACGGATCTCGATTTCGTTAAACGAGCAAAGATTTATGGCCGTTTCCGTGAAGGGTGGAAAAATTGGCCGAGAAACCCTAGACGTTTAAAAACTCAACGCACGTTTCCCTAGGTTCGATCAATGATATACAACCTTTATGTGCACAAAATTTCCATCAATTTACAGTCAAGTCACACAATCATTTAACGTGAATACTTTCACGTTCCTCGATTAAAATATACGACGAGCAATTCTCGTCTTTTCAATTAACGAAAACACTTAGCAAATTTTGTTTCAATTTCAAATCACAACAATTTCCTTAACTTCTAATTCAATCATCTCATGCTATGGTCATCAACTAAACAAATGTTCTTTAACTAACATCATACTTCAATCAATCAACATTCATTAATTTCTAACATACACGTCACTTTTATCGAGCAACGAACGCCGTTGTCGATTTTTCCAAACATTTTTATAAAATCTAAGAAATTCATACTAAGTACATATAATCATGCATATAATCAATACATCAACCATATCATCAATGGAAACATACAAACCCTCGTTTTCTCGTTTCTTTGTTTCTACACTTACTTACTTTCTTTGATTTTTAAAGTTTTACTAATCCAATTCAAACCAAATTAGTTTATATCATCTTTATACTTAACAAAGATCATATTAACACACTAACATCATTATAACTAATAATTAATCAATTCACATCATTTTTATTGGTTCAACAACTCGATTTTTCAAAGTTGTTAGTTAATTCTCAATTAATTCAACAACAAACCTAACACATCAACAATCACTAATATCCAATCAGTTTTCTCATTTCATTTAACCGTCAAGACTTATGCTCGATTCCTTGTCTCTTACAAAAACATAAATGTTCTTAGAAATCTTCCAAACTTTCAATTTAAGATCTTTAAACACTCAGATCAACTAATATGCAATCCAAAAGCTTATATCATAATCAAATCTAATTCTATATTTCTATGAATAAATTATAAATTTTCTTTTTATTTTCTATTTTATTTTTTTATTTTTTTATTTTCGAAATTAATTAATTAATTTATTTTATAATTAATTTTATTCATCTTCAAATCTTCATGTTCTTCACCAAGAACACCAAGAACACACACTAAATCTTCAAAACTCATTTCCATCGATTTTCATGCATTTGATGCCTAAATTTCCAGTGTTTTCATCTCTTAAATTTTTTTACTAAACATCTAACACTCTCTAATATGAACATAAATACATCCATATCATCAAAATCACAAAATCAATCACTTAGGTTCATATATCATCATCGAAAATTTCAACTTAATGCATACTTGATTTATTTCATTAATTCTTGATGTTACACTTCATAACTAATCATCAAATCATCATATACAAAGTTATAACATAATCTAACAAATTTCACATAATCAACATAGATCAAACTAGAGTTTCATGCATATCTTCATCGAGTTCATCATCATAATCATACAAAGTTGTTCAAACAATTTTTCTTCTTCCATAAACATACTTAGAATCATCATAAGATCACAAATAAACAAACAAATTCAAGATCAAACAAGAAAATCACAAACTCTTATTTTTTTGTCTAGGGTTCGACTTTTATGGATGAACAAGAAGGAGTTGGATTTCATCAATTTTAACCATAGATTCTTACTTCTAACATCAAAATAACATGAAATAAAACTTAGAACATCATATCCTACACCTCATATTTTTCGACATCTATCAAACTTCAAAGGAGATGATTCTTGTTTGGATAGAAATGAAGCTAAAGCTCTCACCTTATCAAATATGCAATCGGAATTGACTTTAATCAAGAATCGAACAAGTTATGAGCTTCAAAGGCTTGAAGAAATGAAGAACAAACTTGAAGATGGTGAAGCTCAATAAGAACAAGAGAGAGAAGAGAGAAACTAGGGGGGAGGGGGGGCGGTGTTGGAGAGAAAGAAAAGAAGAAAAAATGAAAGACACTTGATATATATATAGTGGAAGAGAAAATCAAATTGTACACTAATTTCTTTACCAATATCTAATTTTCCGGATCTAATACTGCAAACTAAAAACGAACATCTACTTTTTTAGACGGTCACATTTTTGACAAAAATGGATACGACCATTAGTTCCGAAATATTTTACTTAGTCGGAAAGGACGATTCGTTTCCCGAAAAACTTCAAAAAGTCGAGACGTGACAGTCCAAAATTCGCCCGGAAAAATAAATAAAACTGACTTTTACCATTAGACTCGTATTGCAAAATAAGTGAATGTAAAGTCAGACACTTTTTCGATCTGAGTTCTCGAACGAAAATTTTATCGGGCGCGAAAACCCTAATACAGTAGTCGGTTGAACGACTTGTGCAACCTATTTTCAGAAACGGACTTCGCCGTTATTCTTATAACTGAATTTCATTAACTTAGAAGTGCAAAGCCTTAATTTCTTAGAAAATTTTTATTTGTCGTTGGAAAAGAAAAGCCGGGTATTACAACTTGTGCTTAAAAATTTTAAAAGCACAATTTTCTCTCTTTTATACTCTTCGAATTTTCATAATTTGTTCATAAGATTTTATTTCTTCAATCCTTCTTAAATTTAAGCTCTTTTCATCTCAATTTTTATTTTTATATCATCAATTCTTCCAAAAATTCATAGGAATTAAAATTTTAAATTATATATATATATATATATATATATATATATATATCACGAAAATATATAAATATTTATATGAACAAATTTCTTTCTTTTGGTGGTGTTTTCTTCCATAAATATTGTTCAATTTTATTTTTAATCCACCAATTCATCAAATAAACTCATAAAAACACAAAATCATATAGATATATACACATACACACATATGCACGGTTTCAACACACATCCATAGAAAAATTGCATGCTTCTATTTAAATCATATATTCATGTTCCTCATCATTTGATTTATTAAATTCATCCTCAAATTCATCATAGAACATATATATCAAAAATAAATATTTACTATTCATCATCTTCTCCAAGTTATCTTTTCTTAACAGCATGCTTATTTCTTCATTTTAATCACTTCATCATACTCGTATATCATCATAGAACTTATATAAAGCATCAAACTCAAGAAATCAATCAAAACTCACATAAATCATTTTTAAGGCATAGTCTTCGATTTATATGTTTTCTTTCATATTTGTTTATTTTCTTCACTCAATCATCTTAGCATGCTTAGAAATAATTCTAGAACTCATCCATATCATCAAAATCAATAATTCAATCAAGACATCAAAAATCCCTTTTTTTGTTTTTATCAAAAACCGTAGGTTATATATATATATGTATAGCATGGATTTTTCTTCTTGTTTCTCTAGCATGGAAGGCATGAATACTCATGGTTTTAAACTTAAAGATTCAAGGATCAAATCTTCTTCTCATACTCAAGAAAATAATCGATCAAGAAGGTAAAGAAAATCAAGAATTTCTTGATCTTACTTTAAATTTTTGAAGGAATAAGAGTTGGAACTCAACTTCTTGCTACTCCTTGATCCTTCATGAGCTCAAAACAAAGAAAAATATGAAGGTTATAAGCATGAGGAGCAGCTGCTGGTCATGGAATAAAAAGGAAGATAATCATGGTTCTTACTTGAATTTTTGAAGTAAAAATGATAGAACTTAGATCTCTTGACACTCTAGCTCTCTTTTCATCGATTTTCTTGAGGTTTAATGAAAGAAAAGTGATAGCTCATGGAAGGAAGGAGCTCACGGAAACCATGATCATGGAGGAAGGAAATTTTCGTTTTTTCCTTGTATTTTTCAAGTGTTAGGGTTCATAACTTGAACCCTTGGATTTTCTATCTCTTTTTCTTGATTTTGTTCGAAAGTTATGGAGGTTGGAGGAGCTTGGGAGCTGCTGCTATGAAGGTTGAAGGAGAGAGAGATGATGGTGAGGAAGATGACGATGAAACCGTATGAAGAGAGAGAGAAATGGTTAGATGCATGAATGAAGACAAAATGAAAACTTGCGTGCTACTTCACTTAAGAAAAGACAAGAGAGTGTAATACACTCTCTAAGTGAGAGTGGGAGAGAAAATGGCTGAGGGAAAAGGAAGAAAGTCGAAAAATCGCTATCGTGTGCGCTCGTCACCGACTTAAAAGTAGCTCAAAAGTCAATTTCTAAATCTCGGATTTTTCTCTAAATTGCATCATTAGTCATGAAATAATTTTTAGATTCGGAAACACTCAAGTTTCAGAAAAAATTCCCGTTTAATCAAAAGGTCGTAAAATGACGCGATAAGTTACTATTCACTTTAGTCGCGTTTTCAAAATAAATTTATTCTCGACTCAAATGACCTCAGAAATTTCTCAAACTCATATCATTGGTCTCAAACTAAATCCTACATTCCAATGACATTGATTAAATTGAAATTGGGGTCCGTTGATCGAGGGTTGACTTTTTGGTCAAAGTTACTATTCATCGGACGGTTGACCGTCACGAAATTTTCTGAAATTTGAACTCAAATTAAATCTCACATTTTTAAACTCATATAACTCATCTCATCTTCATTTCGAGTTTCTGAGACGATAAAATTACTATTTTACCCTCTAGGGGCATTTTGATAATTTCACGAGAAAATTTCTCCTCGAAATTTTTTATCTCATAGAATCACACATAATCACATATAATAACATTTCAAAAGAACTTAAGCAAACATAATCATATTTAGGATGATTAATTAGGGTTATAAATATACGGGGTATTACATCCCCTCCCCCTAAAAAAAAAATTCGTCCCGAAAATTTGCTAGTGCTTCAGAAAATGGTTCGGGAAATATCTCTTTCATCTCGTTCTAAAGTTTTCTCATCGCTTCTCTTAAGAATCAATATGTTCTTGTCTAGCGAATCGATTTTATTCTAAGTTGTCGGATCTTTACGATTCGAAATCTCCTCAGTTAATCTCTTATGATTCGTATGTAATATCCCGGCCTTTTTCTCCCATCACTTGTCACAGCCCCAAATCCCGAGGGACAGCAAAACCGGGGTGCGAGTAGGGGTAGGATAAAAGAAGCGGGGAAGAAGGGGGATAAATGAATAAACAAACATTTAACTAAACAACAACTGATATCTATGAACAGACTTTATTAAATAGAAAGAGAGTCGATCTTGAAGGATCGCTCGACAAGTTGTTCTTAAAAGAAACTAAATTCAAAATACGGGATTTAGATCAAAAGAGATATACATTGACACAAAAAGAGTTTGGCAGCGCAAAACAAAGAACTAGAACACTACTGTACTTCTCTATTCACAACCTTCTACTCAACCTCCGCCGCTCCCGTCACTCAACCTGCACATTTTATAAAACATATGCAGGGCTAAGTATAAACATACTTAGTGAGCACATTGCCGAAAACATATCATAATAGTATAGATTATTCAGGCATCTTAAAAGTAACGTATCGGGGTTTTTCATCAAATACACGTGCCTACTAAATATTTTCTTTCTTTTCACAATAGCTTGCGCAAGCCTTTACAGATGTTACGTTCAACTTGCCCAACTTATGTTTCAACGTCGGGGGAGAGTATACTTCTCCCGCGTACGTTCTATTCACCGCGGCTGGCTACCCCTCAACAGAGTACCACACACACCGGCTACCGTGTACGCTAAACCCTAGAAAACCCTTACGGTTAACTCAGCGGTCTGATCGATTAGTTAACCCCCTTTGGCTAACTCAGAAAGGCACAAAAGAACTCACATAAAACAAATATTTTCATGCCTTGATAATCACTTTAAAACACAGTTATAAAGCGATAAGTAAACATTTTCGAGCATCGCTCATTTGATTTGATATATAGAAAAGCCCACCTTAGGCGATTACAGAACTAAAACACGAGCTTCCGTCTTTGGTCTTCCGTCCTATCCTTGACCTTGACTTCCTCCTTTTATCGTAAATAATCACACTTTAGTAAACGGTCGCAACGATAAAAGAAAAGGAAATCGAATTCGGTTTATAACTTTTAGGCCTTTGCACTTTAACTACATTCTTTTGATTAACGGATAAAGGAGACTCGAGCATATCTCGTTTAGAAACTAACTCGGTCCTTACTCGACACTTAGGTCAGTTAATAACGGAAGTTGATAACTTATAACGACTTAGAATTTCTTAAGGAACGAAGTTAAAAAGAATTCAACTTAAGAAAATAGGTTTCGGAAAATTTCTGCACAAGGTAGTAACTCTGGAGCTCATACAGAACAGATTTGTGCGAAACAGGGGATGAATTTTGGTACCAAAAGAAAGCTACGGATGTCTAGTTTATTTTCCAATTTATGGATCTTGATTTCGTTAAGCGAGCAGGAAGTTATGATAGTTTCCGTGAAAGGTCGCAAAACAGTCCGAGTGGAACCCTAGGTGCTCGAAATCTCGACGCACGACTCCCTAGGTTCGATTAATGCTATACCACCTTTATACTCACGAAATTTCAGTCTCAAGGCAGTCAATATGCGTAATTTTTCATGATGAACTCCTTCATATTTCTCGATTAAAAACACGACGTATATTTCCTCGTCTTTTAACTAATCAATTACTAAACCAAAATCCAATTCGAATCCAACTTTAAACTTCTAACTTCTATATTCATTTCTCGAATGAAAATTATCACCAACTACAATCTTTTTTATTAGTCAACAACAATCATTAATATCAAATTAGTTTCCTCATTCGACTTTCCTATCGACATTTAAACTCGTTTACTCGACTCTTACCAAAATTTCAACTTTCTTAGAATTCGTTCAAATTTTCCAATTACGTTCATTAACTACTAAGATTAGTAAATATTCAAACCATAAACCTATATCATTATCCATACTAAACTTATCGACGATTCTTCGTCTCTTATTAAAAATTCAACATTCTCCGAATTTGCTCAAACTTTCCAATTATCAACAATAACTACTAAGATTACTTAATATGAAAACCATATATTCAAACTATTATCGAATCTTAACTTATCTTCGGTTCTTCGTCTCTTACGATTTCTATTTTATTTTCAGAAAAATCCAATTAAATTATATGAAGAACTATACACTTACTACATCTCATAAATCATATTACATCATCCAAATCATAACAATTATTTCATCAAATCCTTACTTCTTTCTCTCTTACAATTTGGTTTTTATTTTTAGAAAATTCTCAATTAATTCCCACATCAATCTACCAATACATAGAACACAAATCCACAAATCAATCATCTAAAAATCGAACTTAACTTCACCTACAATTTTTTTTTTCATAAATTTCGGTATTATCAAATTATTAAGGGGAATTGATTTTTTACTTATATCCAACCATGGGAATCCATTTCTATGTATTACATAACATGAATTTAAGCTTAGAACATCATACTACAACTCCTCTAAAAATCGGTCATAACAACAATTAAAGAAAATGAAATTTTGTATGGATAGAATGGATGCTAGGATCATTACCTTGAAGAATATGTGATTGGAATTAAGATTTGATGGATGATGAATGATCTATGATGATGAAACCTTGAAGAACCTTGAAGACTTCAATGGAGAATGAAGAACAAAAGAGAGAGAGAAATGAGATGGGAGGGTGGCGGCATTAGAGGGAGAAGGAAGAGAGAAATGATGTGGTGTCCAAAAGATATTTATCAATAAGTAGGATAGAATCTAACAAGGATGACTCATGCCCATAGGTGGCGGTTTGGATAGGATTTTTAGTCGAAAATATCTCGTTTACAGGTCTAATACGACGTATATAAATCGAGAAATTAATTTCCTAGATGCTTACATTTTTGACGAAATCTAATTCGACCACTAGATTAGAAATAAATCAATTACTTGAAAAGCATAATTCGTTTTCAAAAATCCGATAAAAACTCGGGACTTCACAGTCCAAATTTCGTCCGGAAAAAATAAATAAAACCGATTTTTACTAACTTACTCATATCGCAAAATAAGTGAATGTAAAGTCAGATGGTTTTTCGATCTGAGTTTTCGAACGGAAATTCTATCGGATGCGAAAACCCTAATACAGTAGTCGTTCAACCGACTTCTGGAATTTATTTTCAGAAACGGATTTCACCGTTAGTCTTAGAATTGAAAATCCTTAACTTATGCGTGCAAAGCCTTAATTAATAATTAAATTTTTATTTTAGCGACGGAAGAAATATCTGGGGTATTACATCCTACCCCTCAAACAAAAAATTTCATCCCAAAATTTGCATATCTTCTTCGAATTGTTCGGGGTATTTCTTTCTTATCTCTTCTTTGAGTTCTTACGTGGCTTTTTCTTGCCCGTGGTGATTCTATAATACTTTTACTAACTACGTTGACTTGCTTCTTAACTCTCGTACTTTTCGATCCAAGATCGGTTGTGGTCTTTCTTCATAATTTAAGTTAGTCTCAAGAACAACGTCTTGCTGATGAAACCACGTGTGTAGGATCGAACACGCATATTTTCTCAAATGAGATACACAAAACATAATAAACATTCCATAGACTTGGCGACAAAGCCAATCTATACCCATTGGAAACTATCTTTTCAAGATATCTACTTAATCATATAAATCTTTGTCTAAGCTTTATACTTGACATAAAATTAATAATATTATCCTTAGAAGGATAATCATGAGGAAAGTCTTGTCCTTATCTCTAAATTTAAGTCAGATTGACATACATTGCTTAAGACTTTCGTCACTTCTAGACTTCCTTCTCTTTGGTTCAAATCTGACGAAAGAATTTATCTATCACTTCACCGAGTGAATCTAGTTCTAGACTTTTCCTTTCACCTACCTTATCATATTAAAGCGGTTATCTATACTTCTTTCTATACAAGGCCTCGTAAGGCGCAATACTTATCGTTGTCTGATAACTATTATTGTAAGCAATTCGATCAACGGTAAAGTATTCTCTCAGCATGCACTTCGATCTAATACTATCGTTCTCAACATATCAACGAGTATCTAAATCGTGCTCTCGGATTGTCAATCTGTCTGAGGGTGAAAAGTGGTACTAAAATTAAGTTCGGTACCTAACTGCTTCTGCATAGTGATCCAAAATCTCGAAGTGAATTTGGCATCTCTATCAGACATTATTGACTTTGGTATTCTGTGCAGACGTACAATCTCACGGACATACAACTGTGCCAACTTCTCTGATCCATAGGTGATTGGGATTGGTAAAAAGTGAGCTGATTTTGTGAGCCTATCGATAACTACCCAGATGGCAGTATTTCCTTTCTTAGTCTTGGGCAAACCTATCACAAAATCCATGGCTATATCTTCCCATTTCCATGTTGGAATACTTTATGGTTGTAACAACCCGTATGGTTGTCGGTGTAAAGCTTTCACTTTTTGACAAGTCAAACATCTTTCTATAAACGAGGTAATATCTCGTTCCAATTCATTCCACCAGAAATCCTTTCCTAAATCTGGATACATCTTCGTACTCCCTGGGCACGCAGTATATGGTGTATCATGCCTCACCCATGATATTTTTTTTAATTCATCGTCATCAGGGATACAAAGTCTACTTTCAAATACGATTGCATTATCTGGTTCTTCGGAATAACCGTCCGGTTTATCCGTTCTTATTCTTAGTTGTAGCTTCTCGATCGTCTCGTCCTTTCTTTGAGCACTTATGATTCTCTCTCGTAAATCCGGTGCAGCTACTAGTGCCGCTATTTGGCTAGTTATTGTCTTAGGCGTATTGAGCACTTAAAAATCCATTATCTCAAATTCTTGTACAAGTGTTTCTTCCTTGATAAAGAGACACCCTAACTTGGTTGGAGTCTTGCGACTCAGCGCATCTGCTACTACGTTTGCTTTTCCTGGATATTAGTTGATACCACAATCATAATCCTTGACTAATTCGAACCATTGTCTTTGTCTCATGTTCAATTCCTTTTTGCTCGAAGAAGTACTTAAAAACTCTTGTGGTCCGTAAAAATCTCAACCCTAACACCATAGAGGTGATGTCTCCAAATTTTCAACGCATGCACAACAGCCGCTAGTTCTAAATTGTGGGTTGGATGATCGACTTAATGGGGTCTAAATTGTCGTGAAGTGTAAGCTATCATCTTTCCTTCTTGCATTAATACACACCCTAATCCGTTCCTTGAAGCATCTGTATAGACTATGTATTCCTTATTTGCTTCTGGAAGAGCTAACACTGGTGCTGGGGTTAACTTCTCCTTGAGTGTCTGAAAAACTCTCCTCGCATTCGTTAGTCCATTTATACTTGTTTTCCTTCCGAAGTAGTTGCGTCATAGGTCTAGCAATTGTAGAAATTCCCTTGATGAATCTTCTATAATATCCGGCTAAACCTAAAAAACTCCTAATTTTGTTCAGACTTGTTGGCGATTTCCAATCGCATACTGCCTCTACCTTGGCAGGATCTACTTTGATGCCTTCTACTGATACTATGTGTCCAAGGAACATCACTTTTTTCAGCCAAAACTCGCACTTACTGAATTTGGCTTAAAGCTTCTCAGCTCTAAGCATTTCTAAAACTATTCGCAAGTGTTCCTCGTGCTCCTTCTCATTCTTGGAGTAAATGAAAATGTCATCGATGAATACTTAAGAAGAATTTATCTAAGTACGGGTGAAAAACTCGATTCATGAGATCCATGAATACTGCGGGAGTGTTAGTCAAACCGAATGGCATAACTAGGAAATCGTAATGGCCATATCTAGTTCGGAATGCAGTCTTAGGTATATCCTCGGGTTTGATTTTCAATTGATGATACCCAGATCTTAAGTCTATTTTCGAAAAGATGCCTGCGCCCTTAAGCTGATCAGAGAGGTCTTCTATTCTTGGTAAAGGATACTTATTCTTAAGGGTGATCTTATTTAGCTCTCGATAGTCTATGCACATCCTAATAGAACCATCCTTCTTTCTGACAATAAAACAGGTGCTCCCCATGGTGAAACGCTCGGTCTAATGAAACCAACATCTAATAACTCTTGCAATTGGATCTTAAGCTCTTCTAACTTTTTTGGCGTATGCTCCATACAGAATGGCGCAGTTAACAGGTAATCGATCCATCCCATGGATTATATCTATGTCGAACATTTTTCGTTATGTTCAGATCGTTTGCTATGATCTTTAAAAGATTCTAAGTCAAATTCTCTGTTCGAGAAAAATCTAAGGAAGTGACGATAATTTCTCCTAAGGCATGGTTAATCTCATTTCATGATTAGCGCGCTCTGGTTTTACTTCTATAGTGTCAACAGGTACTAAAATAAATGAATGTAGAACTCTGGTATGAATCAAATTATGACAGGATAATTAAGAAGTTCATCCAATACCTGCCAAATTTCCTTTGCCCTTATTGTGCGTCTCTTGCCTAATCATGAATGCCCTTGTATTCTGTTGTTGTTGCGGATGTGCTTGAATAGCTCTCAAGGGTTGGGGCTGATCATACTGATTCGATCCTACTGGTTGCAATGGTTTTGGGCAATTTCTTCTTACGTGTCCCTTCTGACCATATTTAAAACATTCGTCAACGTTTGCTAGACAACTACCAAAGTGCATTCTGTTACACTTAGGACAGGTAGGAACGGTGATCCTTCCTTGGTTATTCTCTCCCTGGTTGTTGTTCCTTTGCTGCCACTGGGCTGACCATACTGGTTTGGTTCCACTGTTTGAGACGACTTTGGGCAATACCTCTTCATGTGCCCCATCTGCCCGCATTTAAAACAATTACCCGTGCCTGCCTGACAAACACCGGAATGCGCCCCATTACACTTAGGACAGGTAGGAAGAAGGATTTTTCCTTGGTTGTTTCCTCCTTGATTATTGTTCCTTTGCTACCCTTGCAACTGTCCTTGTGGATTATTTCCCTTCCACTGTCCTGATTGTTTATTTCTTTGTGGTTTATTCCCTTGCCACGGCTTCTTACCGTAGTTGTAATTCTAGTTAGGCTGCTGAAAGCCTTGCTGATTTCCTCTCTGGTTCCCATAGCAGCCACTGTTATTTCCTCCTTCCCATTTCCTTTTTCCTTTATAGTTGTTATTGTTGTTGGAAAGGTTTTGAATTGGAGCCTGGGTTGGTGTTGGTAAGGACGCTATACTCTTTCTTTTATCCGGCACAACTGCCTCTATTTCTAGGACTCGTCCTAGTATTTCCGTATAGCTCAGTCCCTCGTGACTGGCTAATGCTACTCCTAATTTATGTTTGAGTTCTCCACGAAACTTCTTTGCTGTTTTCTCTTCGGTATTCACTTGATCGGATACATATTTATCATAAAATGCCTCCTTAAATTCTTCCCAAGTAATTTGAGCCATTTGCTCCGCCAGCATAACTTTCTGCCTAGCCTTCCACCAATAATCAGTTGGTCCAGCTAGTTGAAACGCAACACATGAAAGGCGCTCCTTATCAGTATATCCTAGAAGCTTAAAGATTTTTTCTATAGATCGTACCCAAAGCTCAGCATCGCTTGGGTTACTGGATCCTTAAGAAACAGGTTGATTTCTTTTGAAGAATAAATCCTCAATGTTACAATGTTGTGGGGGTAGCGGGAGTGAAGGGGTTGCTTGATGTTTTTGCTCTTCTTCGCTTCCACGTTGTCCTTGACCTCTACTAGGTCCTCTAGGACTACCAGGTCCTCTTCTGGTGTTAACTACTTTCAGCGGCATTTTGAAACTATAGGAAATAAGAATTCTCATTAGCACTTTTGCTCTTAAGTATTCCCTTATTTACTAAACCCTTTTTTCCAATTTAAACAAGTGCACGGAAAAGAAACAGATAATAACTCTGATACTAGCTCTTTAAACTTTTTTTTTAACTTCCCAAGTTAAACAAGAATATTTAACTAAACTTTTCTTCTAATCGAGTTTAGAAGAAACTTTCACGAGATCAAAGCCCTCTCACGGGGTCATAAGTATATATTTATACACGTCAAAAAGTGTACTGATTTTGCCTCTAACGAGGATTTATACAAAAAGTTAGACTACAACTAGTTTGAACTAGGCTAACTGCCTATCAATGTATCGGGTGCACTAACAGGTTGCATCTCTGTATCTACTGGAAGTACTAGAACGGAAATGATCCATAAAACTCCGTATCCGCATAGAGTATTACAAAAAAAAGTCTACTGATTAGACTATGTACAAGACAAGGAAAACTACTAGTACTACTACTACTACGCGTCTAATACGCTCTGCTCAACAGGCTGCGGTCAAGTCAGTGCTGCCTTCTACGGCCTGAAACTTCTCGGGGTCCTCCTACGGATCCTCCTCCATCGGATCCTCTTCCGGATCTGAACCAAAAACGAGCTGAAGTGCCTCGTCAACTCTAATTGTGGAGCCGTCCCAAAGTACTAGAAGTGGTGGTGAAGGCATGTCCGAAACAATCCTTTCTGAGTTTGAAACCAAATAATCCAAACTGGTCACTACTGTCTGCTTCTTTGGAGGAAGCAGGTGCTCGGGAGGTGAACTAGGCACGTTCTCCTCTGTAGAACGGACCCTGGATGGTCCTGCCTCAAACTGTTCTCTGACCCTTTCTCTGACCCTTGTCCACTCTGTACAAATCTCCTCGAGTGGTGTAAGTGGAGACGGTAACTTTAGCATAGCAACAAGCTCTACGTCTAACTCTAGGTATCCTGCTCCGGAATTTAAATCCTTACTGGGTGCAAGTACTGGTGGTATCTCCAACAACGCTGCCATCTCTGGATCCATGTCCAAAGGCTCTGGTTCGGGAGCTGTTGGAATATGGAGGTAAGGAAGGTGCTCCTGAATGGGAACTGACACTATGTATCTGTTCTGAAAGAAACGCTCGTGTACAGTGAGAGCGAATCCTGAGAAATCACCTGTCGGCTCCGTGTCGTCGCCGAACAATGCAAGGAAGTACCAAGCCATATCATGTGCCCATCCGCGCCACTCATCTGGTAGTCGTACAATCAAATCTCCTATAGCCTGACGCTCCGAAACAAAATGTCGGGCTGCATGGTAGACTGCTACAAAGTTACTGACTATCTGTCCTATGTCATCATTTGGGTCTGCCTTGTAGTCATGATACTCATCCAATATCTCATCTGCCCAAGTACGTTGTGGTAGGGGTTGGCTCTCCTGAGCTGTGACACGTTTAGTAGTCATCCTACAGGGTTTTAAGAGAACACGGATCAGTGACTGGTAGGTTAATAACTTACCTTAAGGAATTCTTAAATTACAAATAGAATATTCCATTATTCAATTGTAATACTTAATCACTTAATCACAACTTATCTTAATACATGTAATAAAACCGATTCCCGCGATTTCTTTCCATCTTTTAACTTATTTTCTTATTATTCTTTATTTTAATTCCTTTAAAAAGGAAACTCTTACGACTTTCATTTATAAAAACAAGTTGACTCCAACAAGTCTGTGTTCATGTCACTTTACGCATGTGACACTCGTTTATTCACTTTGATTCCCTTTATTCTGTCCTTCCCGATCCAATCATTTCTTGAATATTTTGGAACCAACGCTTCTTAAAACGTCTATGTTCTCAAAGAATTGGGAAAGCCTTAGAATTAGTCTAGATTCTCATGCCAAAAGAAACATCTCAATTTAAAGAAATTATAGCTCACATAGTTTCACATACATTCACAAAGTATAGTACTCATATTTTCACATAATTAACATAATATCACAAAGTATAATTCTTATACTTTAATCAAATTCATTCTTGGCATACTTATTCTCAACTTACTTTCATACTTTAACAAAAAAAAATTCTTAAAAGAATCACACTTCTGAAACTCTTTCCTTTCTTTCCTTCTTTGGTTGAGTCGACGTAGCGGGAGGTTGAGTTGTCGTCTACACTTTTAAACTTAGTGTTACGATCTAACTTTACTTGAAAGAAGACTTAGGTGTAGAGTATGTACAAATGTTCTTACTACTGAAAGGGACTTGTATGCAGAGCAGAAACGATTGCTCTGATACCACTTTGTCACAGCCCCAAATCCCGTGGGACGGCAAAGCCGGGGGAGAGTATACTTCTCCCGCATACGTTCTATTCACCGCGGCTGGCTACCCCTCAACAGAGTACCACACACACCGGCTACCGTGTACACTAAACCCAGGAAAACCCTTACGGTTAACTCAGCGGTCTGATCGATTAGTTAACCCCCTTTGGCTAACTCAGAAAGGCACAAAAGAACTCACATAAAACAAATATTTTCATGCCTTGATAATCACTTTAAAACACAGTTATAAAGCGATAAGTAAACATTTTCGAGCATCGCTCATTTGATTTGATATATAGAAAAGCCCACCTTAGGCGATTACAGAATTAAAACACGAGCTTCCGTCTTTGGTCTTCCGTCCTATCCTTGACCTTGACTTCCTCCTTTTATCGCAAATAATCACACTTTAGTAAACGGTCGCAACGATAAAAGAAAAGGAAATCGAATTCGGTTTATGACTTTTAGGCCTTTGCACTTTAACTACATTCTTTTGATTAACGGATAAAGGAGACTCGAGCATATCTCGTTTAGAAACTAACTCGGTCCTTACTCGATACTTAGGTCAGTTAATAACGGAAGTTGATAACTTATAACGACTTAGAATTTCTTAAGGAACGAAGTTAAAAAGAATTCAACTTAAGAAAATAGGTTTCGGAAAATTTTTGCACAAGGCAGTTACTCTGGAGCTCATACAGAACAGATTTCTGTGAAACAGGGGATGAATTTAGGTACCAAAAGAAAGCTACGGATGTCTAGTTTATTTTCCAATTTACGGATCTTGATTTCGTTAAGCGAGCAGGAAGTTATGATAGTTTCCGTGAAAGGTCGCAAAACAGTCCGAGTGGAACCCTAGGTGCACGAAATCTCGACGCACGACTCCCTAGGTTCGATTAATGCTATACCACCTTTATACTCACGAAATTTCAGTCTCAAGGCAGTCAATATGCGTAATCTTTCATGATGAACTCCTTCATATTTCTCGATTAAAAATACGACGTATATTTCCTCGTCTTTTAACTAATCAATTACTAAACCAAAATCCAATTCGAATCCAACTTTAAACTTCTAACTTCTATATTCATTTCTCGAATGAAAATTATCACCAACTACAATCTTATTTATTAGTCGACAACAATCATTAATATCAAATTAGTTTCCTCATTCGACTTTCCTATCGACATTTAAACTCGTTTACTCGACTCTTACCAAAATTTCAACTTTCTTAGAATTCGTTCAAATTTTCCAATTACGTTCATTAACTACTAAGATTAGTAAATATTCAAACCATAAACCTATATCATTATCCATACTAAACTTATCGACGATTCTTCGTCTCTGATTAAAAATTCAACATTCTCCGAATTTGCTCAAACTTTCCAATTATCAACAACAACTACTAAGATTACTTAATATGAAAACCATATATTCAAATTATTATCGAATCTTAACTTATCATCGGTTCTTCGTCTCTTACGATTTCTATTTAATTTTTAGAAAAATCCAATTAAATTATATGATGAACTATACACTTACTACATCTCATAAATCATATTACATCATCCAAATCATAACAATTATTTCATCAAATCCCTACTTTTTTCTCTTTTACAATTTGGTTTTTATTTTTAGAAAATTCTCAATTAATTCCCACATCAATCTACCAATACATAGAACACAAATCCACAAATCAATCATCTTAAAATCGAACTTAACTTCACCTACAATTTTTTTTCATAAATTTCGGTATTATCAAATTATTAAGGGGAATTGATGTAATACCCCGAAAAAATTCTTCTGTCTTAAAAATTTAAAGCTAATTAAAATTATGGCTTTGCACGCCTAAGCTCCCGATTTTTAATTCTAAGACTAACGGTGAAATCTGTTTCCAAAAATAATTTCCAGAAATCGGACGAACGACTACTGTATTAGGGTTTTTCGCGTCCGTTAAGTTTTTCGCCCAGAAACTCGGAATCGAATTCCGTCAGAATTTACATTCACTTTTTCTTCGAGACGGGTTCACCGAAGAAAGTTAATTTTTTTGATTTCCCGGACGAATTTTGGACTGTGACGTCCCGACTTTTTCTCGAATTTTGAAAAACGACTTAAGTTTTCCGAGTACGTGAATTATTTCCAATCTAACGGACGAATTAGATTTCGTCAATTCCGTAACTAACTAGAAAAGTATTTCTCGACTTTTAAGAGCCGGAAACGAGTTTTTATCGTCTAATAATCCCTCGCCGAACACAACCTTAATGAGTCACTATACTTGTAGGATATTTTCTCTTACTTTACTACTCACTATAGTGAGTCATCCACCTCCCTCACATCTCCCTCAAAACCGCCACCCTCCATGCTCCATTCACTCTCATTTTTCTCTCAACTTCTTCCATTGGAGCTTCAACTTCAAGCTTTTCTCAAGCATTCAACTCTTGCACCTACCGATCATTTTCATTTCCGAATCCATAATACGAAAAGTAAGAACTTCGTCTATCATTTGAACCGAACAAATCTCTTTTCCTCCATTTTTATTTTGGTTCGAAAATTTGAGGATTTAAATTGCATGTTGTCCTTTGATCGAATCATGTTCCACGACGTTTAGAATCGAGTTCTACGGATCAAATCATGAAGAAAATCACACCTACATGTTCTAAGGTATTACCCAAAATTTGTAGAATTTGGGGCTTTGATTCGTGTTCGATTTCTTTTCCGAATTAATGATAGATTAGTATTCCGTATGTTGTTAATTAAATATCTCCCTAGTTGGTCATCTTTTCTTTCTTTCTCCAAGGCCAAACCGCCACCACCCTCCTTGTTCCTCTCTCAATTTTCTTCTTTCACCATTAATGAACTTGGAGCTTTGGACAAGGAAATTCTCATATTTCATCCTTCATCCATCAAATTCCATTCTACTTTCTTTATTATTCAAGGTAATCTTCTCCTCCATTAATCTATCCATTTGGAAATTTAATTCTCCTATGTTTTATCCTTGACCGATTTTAGTGGATTGGAATTAGGATGAATTAAGTCCTAATTCTTGAAATTAGATGGATAGAAGTCAATTACTATGGTTTAATTGATGAGAAAACAAGAATCTCTAATTACTAGTAGTGACCGAAAATTAGGGCAAGAGGAAATAGGATGTTAAAAGCTTAATTGCTTGGATAATTAAGCTTAGGAATGGCTTAGTTGTTGATTAATGCAAAGATAAATCAATTGCCCTATCAAATTGAAGGTGATCGAATTAGAGGCTAGGGTTTTAAACTTGGAAGTCCAATTAATGATGTTGTAGAAGCTTGAGTAATGGATTAATGGAGTTAATTGATGAAGAAAATCACTCCCCCAAATGTTATGTCATGATCGATTTTAGGGGAAGAATTAGGGATTTGTTGTAGTTTGATTTAATTGATGTTATGATGATGGATTAATGTCCCTAATGATATTAGATGATTATATGAATTAATTGGAATTATTCTAAAAATAATAAGGAAATCATAAGAGGCAAAAGTTCATTGATAAGTTGAGTTTGGTTAATGAATTAAAGATATGATGTACGTATTAATGAATCTTATCATTAAGAGAACAAATTTGTAGTTGGCGACGTGTTAATTTGAGTTATGGAATGATAGGTTTTAATTGAAATCGAGAAGTTGGAATTTGATTTAAGAGCTTGAATTGGTTTAGTAATTGATAGTTGAAATTGACGGGATATTAATTGTCGTATTAGTAATCGAGAATTGAAAAGGAGTTCACCACGTATGGAAATACGTGTTGACTGCCTTGAGTCAGTAATTTCGTGTGAAAAACAGAGGATTATCATAAATCGAACTTGGGAAGCCGTGCGCCGAGTTATCGAGCCCTAGGGTTAAACTCGGACTGTTTTGCGACGTTTCACGGAAACTGTCATAACTCCTAGCTCGCTTAACGAAATTGAGATCCACGAATTGGAGAGTAAACTAGACATCCGTGGCTTTCTTTTAGTATAGGGCACGTCCCCTGTTTCGAAAATCCCTGTTCTGCGTGATGGTTACTGACCTGTACAATGAATTTCCAAAACTCATTTTCACAAGTTGAATTCTTTTCAACTTAACTCCTTAAGACCTTTTAAGTCGTTATGAGTTATCGACTACCTTTTTAACCGACCTCAGTGTCGAGTAAGAACCCGAGCAAGTTTTAAACGAGAAGTGTTCGAGTCTCGTTCTAGATTAACTAAAAGAATCTAGTTAAGCGTGCAAATGCCTAAAGCTTAAGAACTTAAAAGATTAATTCGATTTCAGTTTCGAATTCCATTTTTTCTTTTGTCGACTCGACAACTTATCGTTGTTTTATTATTTGCGTTCAAAGGAGGACGTTGAGGTTAGAAGACAGGACGGAAGATCAGAGACAGAAGCACGAGTAATAGTTCTGTAAACGAACGAGGTGGGCTTTCTAAAACCAAAATCTCCGTTGAATGCCATTACTTATGAAGTAATATTACGTGGGCTTTTCGAAAGTGTATCAATTACTGCCTTATTTATATGCGAGCGTTGCTTGAAGGTGTTTACGTTTTGCTTTAATAAATGAGTATTAAAGTATTTATATGCGAGCGTTGCTCGAAAGTGATTGCGTCTTATTTTAATAAGTGAGTATTAAAGTTCTATCAGTACTTTAATGAATTGCTTATGTGAATTCTATTATGTCTCTCTGAGTTAGCCCTCAGGTGCTAACCAGAGTATTGGATTCTGAGATAGCCCTCAGGCTGCTATCCAGATAATTCCAACTAAACGATCAGATTCTGAGATAGCCCACAGGTGCTATCCAGAGGGACAACTTCTGAGTTAGCCCTCAGGTGCTTTCCAGATGATCGGATGTGAGTTTAAAACCCACATTGTGTCATTCAGAAATTAAATGTATATATGTCAGTAAAGGTTTTATACAAGTGTTTATGAAAAGATGCATGATTAATTTATAATAAAAACTCTTGTGAGTTGTTTTCGGCATTGTGCCCACTAAGTACTTTTGTACTTAGCCCTGCATGTTTGTTTTCTTTGAATGTGCAGGTTGAGTGACTAAGGCGGAGGAGGTTGTGTAAAGGTCTTTTCTCAGGAAAAAAGTTTAGTTGAGCCTCGATTTCACATTCGATATGTGATATCATTTCTACGTTTTCCGCTGCCAATTCTGTAAACTAGTTTAAGTTAAAATATAACCTAGAACTAAGTTTCATCCTTTGAACTTAGTCCCTTTTTAGAGTAGCTATGTCGAGTGATCCTCCGTGATTTACTCTTTCTTTCACTAAGTAAAGTCGGTTCTCTTATTAATGTAAATCCTTTCGGTTTAAGTTGTTTACACTTTAAACCTAGCTTTCACTGATCAAACTTTGTCGAGCGATCTTCCGAGATCGACTCCCTTTTTATTCAATCAAGTCAAATTTATAGTAGTTTATGTTACAAATATTGTTTATTTAGTAGTTTTCCCTTTCTTTCCCGTTTCTTTATTCCAATCCCTAGTCGCACCCCGGCTTGGCCGTCCTTCGGGAGTTTGGGATGTGACAATTGATTTTTTACTTATATCCAACCATGGGAATCCATTTCTATGTATTAAATAACATGAATTTAAGCTTAGAACATCATACTACAACTCCTCTAAAAATCGGTCATAACAACAATTAAAGAAAATGAAATTTTGTATGGATAGAATGGATGCTAGGATCATCACCTTGAAGAATATGTGATTGGAATTAAGATTTGATGGATGATGAATGATCTATGATGATGAAACCTTGAAGAACCTTGAAGACTTCAATGGAGAATGAAGAACAAAAGAGAGAGAGAAATGAGATGGGAGGGTGGCGGCATTAGAGGGAGAAGGAAGAGAGAAATGATGTGGTGTCCAAAAGATATTTATCAATAAGTAGGATAGAATCTAACAAGGATGACTAATGCTCATAGGTGGCGGTTTGTCACAGCCCCAAATCCCGAAGGACGGCCGAAGCCGGGGTGCGACTGGGGTTGGATTAAAGAAGCGGGGAAGAAGGGGGCTAACTGACTAACATACGTAAAAGACATCAACCAATCAATGAACAAGACTTGAATATAACGAGAAAGAGTTAATCACGAGTGATTACTCGACAAAAGTACAGGATAGTATCTAAGTTCAAGATTACATACTTAAACTACAGATTTTTGTTCAAAAGACAGGTTCTCAAAAGACTTAGAGTTTGGCAGCGGAAGAGTCCTAACTAAAGCATCCTATCTTTTCAACTCAACTTCAACCGTTGCCGCTCGCGTCGCTTCAACCTGCACATTTAGAAAACAATGCAGGGCTAAGTACAAACGTACTTAGTGGGCACGATGCCGAAATCATAATCATAAGTATAGATAAATATGGCATTTCATAAAGGTAGCACATCGGGGTTTTATTGAAAGAAACCCGTGTCTACTAAACATTTTCTGACTCTTTTCTCAAATTAGCTTGCAAGCATTTTTCTGGTATGTTACGTTCAATCTTGACCTAAACTCATTCACCGTGGCTGGTACCCCTCAACAGGATATCACATACACCACAGGTTACAAAGTGCACTAACTCTGGAAAGCACTTAGCAGCTAACTCAGAGCCGATCGTTAGTTAACCTAGTTAGATTAACTCTAAATCTGGAAAACATGAATGTTAACTCAGATAGGTATAAGAGAACTCACATAAAACATAAAACAGTTCATGCCATAATATCACTTTAAAAACACAGATATCAAAGCGATAAAGAAAGATTTTCCGAGCATTGCTCGTTTTATTTTGTATATAAAAGCCCACCTCGTAATACAGAACTAAGAAGTACTAGCTTCCAATCTTCGGATCTTCCGTCCTTTCTTCACTGCTGGCTTCCTCCTTCATCGTAAAATAATAACACTTAAAATCGATTCGTAAAAGATAATCGATCAAAGAAAATCGAAATAGGTTTTAGTTGTTTCATTCTTTAGGCATTTGCACGCTTACTAGATTCATTTTACTTAAATGGGAACGAGACTCGTACAAATCCCGTTTAGAACTCGAAAGGTCTCATACTCGACTCTTAGGTCAGTAGAGAGGGTAGTCGATAGCTTAATACGACTTAAAAGATCATAAGAAACTAAGTTGGAAAGAATCAACTTAGGAAAAATAAGTTTTAGTTCATTACGACTTAGACAAATTCGCGCTTAACTAAACTTCTTTACTTGAACGGATAAGAGGTACCAACTCGTCTCGGTTAGCACTCAAGGCTCCTTTCTTGACTCTAGGGTCAGTAGGAAGATATTCGTTAGTTATTACGGCTTAGACGATCGAAAGGAACTAAGTTGCGAACGAAACAACTTAGAAGAAATGAAACTGAAATTTCACTGCGCAATACAGAAACTCTGGGGACTGCCCAAAACAGGGGATCTGAAAACAGGTGATGAGCCCTGTACCGTTGGAAAGTTTGGGATGTCTAGTTTACGTTCCAATTTACGGATCGCAAATCCGATAAACGAGCTAGAAGTTATTACAGTTTCCGGCAAGGGTCGCAAAACTGCCGCGATAACCCTAGATGCTCGATAGAACGACGTGTAACGTCTTAGGTTCGTTCTAAGTTCTCGTATTCGATTTCTTATGAAACTTGACCCTCAAGGCAGTCAACACGTACCCTCGTATGTGATGAACTCCTTCTCAAAACTCGTCCAATAACACGACGTTCTAAACGTCGGCTTTCAACTAACATGTACTAAACCAACAAGTTATCAATTTCCCGTTCTAGTTCTCGACTATCACTATAACTCATATTATATTAGCTCGAAAGCTCATGACATCAACTACAAAGTTATTCCCAAGTCCATCATAAACGATATTATCAAGTTAGAATTCCCATTCGACTCCTCGGTTATTAGTTACGACTAGTGGTTTGTCTCTTACACAATTTTCAAAGTTGTCGGATTTTCGTTCAAATTTTACGTCATTAACAACATCTAACTAGAATCACTTTCATGCATATAATCACTTCACATCAACACTATATTTTAACTTACGACGAGTTCTTCGTCTCTTACATCCCACAAAAAAAATTTTAGAAAAATTCTCAAATAAATTCCTATCAACAATTACAACATTATTTCATCAACCAAACCTTATCTAAAACAAACACATGAAAACCCCTAATTTCCTACTCATTTTCGGTTTTAATACATAGATTAAGAGGGTGTTTTTCTTCATCAATTAACATCATTTAACTCTTAATAATCCTATTATAACATCAATTAATCAATTCAAGTCCAATTACACATCAACATGCAAAAATCCCCAATTTCAAACCCTAAACCCTAAATCAATTTCAAACAAACAAAGGGCTTTCGATTTCTTTTGGTTCTAATCACTAATTAAACACTTTCTAAGCATGAATTTAACATCAATTGAAGAATTCCAAAAATCCTACCATAAGCCCTAAATTTCGGTACTATGCATAGAGTTAGGACTTTTGATTTTCTTCCAATTTTGATCTTAGAAATCACATCCAAACACTTCTAATTAAACTAATCGAAGATCAAAACATCTAGTTCTTCACCCCTAAATTTTTGATCAAAAGAAAGTAAAAAGAAGAGGATGTTGGATGGATAGAAACATAGAGGGGATGGATACCTTGATTTTCACTAAAGGAAACAATGAGGTTTGATGGATGAATGAGGGCTTGTGTGATTTTCTTCTTCAAAAGCTTGGAGATTCAACAATGGAGGAAGAAGAAGATGGGAGAGAGGGAGAGAGAAGGGGCAGCCGAATTTTAGGGTTGAGGGAGGGAGGAGATATGAGGTAAAATGATACAACAAGGCTATATATACTTAGGTTAAAGGAAATAGTGAATAGTGTTTGAATAGTAGTAGGTATAAAATAATAATATATGAAAGAAATAAACTATCATGCTAAAAATGGGAGAGTAATCGGTTATGAGAGGGAAGGGAGGAAAAAAAATACGCGCTTTTCCGACGCGATACGATGTTACGGAAATCGGACGACGAAAAACGTAGCTCGACGCAAAATCGTCACGATCCGATTCGTCCAAAATTTCTAACGTATAAAACTTAATTGGAAAAATAAAATTTATAAAATTAGTTCCGACAAAAACTCGGGACGACACAATCCGAGTTTCGTCCGAAAAATCATAAAAATGAACTTTCTCGGGCGAGTTCGTATCGCGATTTCGTGAATGTAAAAATCAGACGGTTTTCCGTTCTGAGTTCACGAACTAAAAACTTTTCGTATGCGCTAACTCTAAATACAGTAGTCATCTAGCTGACTTCCGTAATTTATTTTTAGAAACGGAATCGACCGTTAGTCTTAGAATTTAAAAACGTAAACTTAGGCGTGCAAAGCCATTTATTTTATTAACTTTAAATTTTGAGATCGTAAGGAATTTTCGGGGCATTACACGGTTTGGATAGGATTTTTAGTCGAAAATATCTCATTTACGGGTCTAATACGACGTATATAAATCGAGAAATTAATTTCCTAGATGGTTACGTTTTTGACGAAATCTAATTCGACCACTAGATTAGAAATAAATCACTTACTCAGAAAGCATAATTCGTTTGCCAAAATCCGATAAAAACTCGGGACTTCACAGTCCAAATTTCGTCCGGAAAAAATAAATAAAACTGATTTTTACTAACTTACTCGTATCGCAAAATAAGTGATTGTAAAGTCAGACGGTTTTTCGATCTGAGTTTTCAAACGGAAATTCTATCGGACGCGAAAACCCTAATACTGTCACAGTCCCAAATCCCGAGGGACGGCAGAAGCCGGGGTGCGACTGGGGTTGGATTAAAGAAGCGGGGAAGAAGGGGGCTAATTGACTAAACATACATGAAAAACAACGATAAACCATGAACAAGACTTGAATATAAATAAGAAAGAGTTAATCCCTAAGGATTACTCGACAAAAGTACAATAAAGAAGCTAAGTTCATATTTACAGACTTAGACTACAGAGTATTGTTAAAAAAAAAAATACATCTCAAAAAGAAATTCAGAGTTTGGCAGCGGAAGGGTTCTAACTAAACATCCTATCCTTTAACTCAACATCAACCGTCGGCGCTCACCGTCGCTTCAACCTGCACATTTAGAAAATAATGCAGGGCTAAGTACAAACATACTTAGTGAGCACATCGGAGTTTTATTGAAAGAATCCGTGTCTACTAAACATTTTCTGACTTTTTCTCATAAATCACTCGTGCGAGCATTTTCTGACTAATGTTACGTTCAATCTTGACCAATTCTAATTCACCGTGGCTGGTACCCCTCAACAGAATATCACATACACCACAGGTTACAAAGTGCATTAACTCTGGAAAGCACTTAGCAGCTAACTCAGAGCCGATCGTTAGTTAATCTAGTTAGACTAACTCTAAATCTGGAAAACACGAATGTTGACTCAGATAGGTACAAGAGAACTCACATAAAACATAAAACAGTTCATGCCATAATATCACTTTGAAAACACAGATATCAAAGCGATAAAGAAAGATTTTCCGAGCATTGCTCGTTTTATTTGTATATAAAAGCCCACCTTGATTTACAGAACTTAAAGCAAAACTTCCAACTTCGGATCTTCTGTCCTTTCTCTACAGTTGGATTCCTCCTTCATCGTAAAATAAACATACTTAAAAATGGGTCGTAAAAGATAATCGATCGAAGAGAAACGAAAAAGCTTTAGTTGTTTCATTCTTTAGGCATTTCCACACTTACTAGATTCGTTTTACTTAAACGGGAAACGAGACTCGTACCAATCTCGTTTAGAACTCGGAAGATCTCATACTCGACTCTCGGGTCAGTAGAGAAGGTAGTCGATATCTTAATACGACTTTAAGGATTAAAAGAAACTAAGTTGGAAAGAATCAACTTAGGCGATTTACATTTTAGTTCATTGAACGATTTATGAAATTTCTCGTTTATTACTTCTTTAATGAAAGGATAAGAGATAAGATCTAGACTGGTTTTCATCACTCAAGGTCCTACACTTGACTCTAGGGTCAGTAGGGAGATATTCGTTAGATAAAATGGCTTAAACGATCGAAAGAAACTAAGTTGCGAACTAAACAACTTAGAAAACAAGAAACTGAAATTTTCACTGCACAATCCAGTAACTCTGGAGGCTGTCCAGAACAGAAGATTTGGAAACAGGGGGTGAACCCTGTACCACTGGAAAGATTGGGATGTCTAGTTCGCGTTCCAATTTACGGATCACAAATCCGATAAACGAGCTGGATGTTATTACAGTTTCTGGCGAGGGTCGCAAAACTGCCGTGAAAACCCTAATTGCTTGATAGGTTCGACGTATAACGTCTTAGGTTCGTTCTAAGCTCTCGTATTCAATTTATTTTAGAAACTGGACTCTCAAGGCAGTCATCACGTACTTCTGTACGTGATGAACTCCTTCTCAAAACTCGCTCAAAAGCACGACGTTCTAACCGTCGGATTCCAACTAACAATTACTAAACCAACACAAAAATTCAAAACGCATTCTAGTTCTCGACTATAACTATAGCCCATATTATATCAACTCGAAAGCTTATGATGTCAACTAGAAATTTGTTCTAAATCCATCATAAACAATAATATCAAATTAGAATTCCCATCCGACTTCTCAATTATTAGGTACGACTAAAGGTTCGTCTCTTACGCGTTTTTCAAAGGTTGTCGGATTCTATTCAAATTTTACGACGTTAAACTACGTCTAACATGAATCACTTTCATTTACATGCTAACATATCATAACATCATTATAACTCAACTTATAAGGTGATCTTTATCTCTTATGTTTCATTAAACATTTTTAGAAAATTCTCAATTAAATTCTATAATCAATTAACATTATTTGCAACATAATTCAACCAACAATTCATCACTTATATCAAACATGTGGAAACTTCTAATTACTCTATAAAATTCTGTTTTTATAAAGATGTTAAGGGGGTGATTTTTCTTCCCCAATTAACTACATTTATTTACTAATCAACCTCTTATATCATCAATTAATCAATTGCAAAACAATTATCAACTAACATGCATAAACCCCTAAATTCAACTCAAATTCTAATTGAAATTTCACAAACACATATAGGGCTTTTGATTCCTTTTCATTCTAATCACTAATTAAACATCTATTAAACAAGAATCAATCATCAAATGAAGAAAATTAAAAATCCTACAACTTACCCAAAATTTTCGGTATTAACATAGGTATTAGGGTTCTTATTTTTGTTCCATTTTAATCCCTAATTATCCTATCTAATACATCTAATTTAATTATTCCAAGATCAAAACATCTATTCCAAAACTCTAAAATTTCGATCAAGAAGAAAAGAAAAAGAAAAGAAAGATGATTGGATAGGATTATAGAGGAAGGAATTACCTTAAGAATTAAAGAAAGATGTATGGAGTTTGAATGGATGGATTGTGACTTGTGTTCTTCTTCAAGCTCTTGGAGATGTCTTCAATGGTGGATGATGAAGTGAAGAAGATGAAGAATGGGGAGAGTGCAGCCGAGAGAGAGAGAAGTGGGAAGAAAATAGGTTGTTTTGATTGTTTAAGACATTTGATATGATGAAAGGTTTGAAAAGTATGGAAAGTAAAGATTAGGTGTCATATAACTAGACATCATTAACATGCATGTCTTCCACTTAATTAAGGAGAAAAAATAATAAAAAAAGAAGGAAAAGTCGGCTGCATGCAGAATTTTTAGAAGGGTTACGGGTTTTTCCGGCGCGATCCGACGTTACGGAAAAACGAACGACGAAAAACGTTGCTCGGTACAAAATCGTCGCGATTTGATTTGACCTTAAATTCTAACGTATGAACTTAATTGGAAAATAAATTTACAAAAATTATTTTGACAAAAACTCGGGACGACACAGTCCGAGTTTCGTCTGGAAAAACATAAAAACGAACTTTCTCGGGCGTGTTCGTATTGCAATTTCGTGATTGTAAAATCAGACGGTTTTCCGTTCTGAGTTTACGAAATAAAAACTTTTCGTACGTGCTAACCCTAAATACAGTAGTCATCTAGCTGACTTCTGTAATTTATTTTTAGAAACGGATTCGACCGTTAGCCTTAGAATTCAAAATTGTAAACTTAGGCGTGCAAAGCCATTATTTAATTAACTTTAAAATTTTAAGAACGTAAGAAATTTACGGGGCATTACATCCTACCCCCTTACGAAAAATTTCGTCCCGAAATTTGCTTACCTTCTGCAAAAAGATGAGGATATCGCTCCTTCATCTTCTCCTCGAGTTCCCATGTGGCTTCTTCTTGCCTGTGATGGTTCCATAGCACTTTAACTATTGGTATCGATTTGGTTCTTAATTCTTGGACTTTTCTATCCAAGATCGATATTGGCTTTTCTTCATAACTTAGGTCAGATTCAAGAACTACGTCTTGCTGACTAATAATTTGCTTAGGATCATAAACATATTTTCTCAACTGAGAAACGTGAAAAACGTTATGAACGCTTCTTAGACTTGGCAGTAAGGCCAATCTATACGCGACTGGTCCTATTCTCTCGAGGATTTCATAAGGTCATATAAACCTGGGTCTTAACTTACCCTTAACTCCGAACCTAAGGATCCTTTGGTCGGGGATATCTTAAGAAAAACTTTATCTCCTATTTCAAACTCAAGGTTGGTTCGACGATCGTCGGCATATGACTTCTGTCGGCTCTGGGCCTCTTTCATTCTATCTCGAATCTGTCGAACTATCTCAATCATCTCATTGATCGCATCTGGGCCTAAGTTCTTTCTCTCACCTACTTCGTCCCAATAAAGCGGTGATCTACACTTTCTCCCATACAAAGCCTCAAACGGTGCCATTCCTATTGTGGCCTGATAGCTGTTGTTGTAGGCGAATTCGACTAAGTGTAGAATTTCTTCCCAATTCGCGCCTCGGTCCAAAACCACTGTTCTTAACATATCGACCAAAATCTGAATCGTTCTCTCTGACTGTCCATCTGTCTGTGGGTGAAAAGCCGTACTGAAATTAAGCTCTGTTCCCAACTTTTTCTGCATCGTAATCCAAAATCTCGAGGTAAACTTAGCATCTCTGTCTGATATTATGACCTTCAGTATTCCATGCAGACGTACAATCTCTCTGACATACAACTGAGCTAGTCTCTCTGATCCATATGTAGTCTTAATCAGTAAGAAGTGAGCCGACTTCGTAAGTCTATCAATTATCACCCAAATCACTGTGTTTCCCTTTTTCGACTTAGGCAAGCCTGTGACAAAGTCCATAGCTATGCCTTCCCATTTCCAATCTGGGACATCCAACGGTTGTAGCAATCCATACGGTCGTCGGTGTAAAGCCTTAACTTGTTGACATGCTAGGCATCTTTCTATAAACGAGGCAACGTCTCGTTTCATTCCGTTCCACCAAAAGTTTCTTCGCAAATCCTGGTACATTTTCGTACTTCCTGGATGTGCTGTGTAAGGCGTATCGTGAGCCTCACTCAAGATTTCGTTCTTCAATTCGCTGTTGTTGTCGGGAATACAAATCCTGCCTTCATAAAGTATTGCATTGTCTGGAGCCTCAGAATATCCTTCTAACTTATCTGTCCTTATCCTTACTCGTAACTTTTCCATTGACTCGTCTTTTCTCTGAGCACTAATGATCCTTTCTCTCAAATCTGGTGTAGCTTCTAATGCTGCTATTTGACTTGTTATCGTTGCTGGCGTGTCATGCACTCTGATATCCATCTTCTTGAATTCTCGTATTAAGGTTTCTTCTTCTACGAAAAGACATCCTAACTTCGTTGGAGCCTTGCGACTCAATGCGTCTGCTTCCACATTAGCCTTTCCTGGATGATAGTTAATTCCACAGTCATAATCTTTGACTAATTCGAGCCATCGTCTTTGTCTCATGTTCAGTTCTTTTTGCTCGAAAAAGTATTTCAGGCTCTTGTGATCGGTGAATATCTCAACTCTTACACCATAGAGATGGTGTCTCCAAATTTTTAGCGCATGCACTACGGCTGCAAGTTCTAAATCGTGGGTTGGGTACTCAACTTCGTGGGGTCGAAGTTGTCGTGAAGCATAAGCTATCACTCGTCCGTCTTGCATCAAGACACAACCTAATCCATTTTTCGATGCGTCAGTGTAAACCACATATTCCTTGTTTGTGTCTGGAAGTGCTAGTACTGGCGCTGTAGTTAACTTTTCCTTAAGAGTTTGGAAACTCTTCTCGCACTCATCCGTCCACTTAAACTTGGTATCCTTCTTGAGTAGCTGCGTCATCGGGCGAGCAATTATAGAAAATCCTTCGATAAACCTTCTGTAATAACCAGCTAATCCCAAGAAACTTCTGATCTCATTCTGACTTGTTGGTGCCTTCCAGTTGTGCACTGCTTCTACTTTGGCTGGATCCACCTTGATTCCTTCTGTCGATACTATGTGTCCAAGGAACATTACTTCCTTCAGCTAAAATTCGCATTTACTGAATTTGGCGTAGAGTTTCTCAGCTCTTAGTGTTTCCAACACTATCCGTAGATGTTCCTCGTGCTCCGTCTCATTCTTAGAGTAAATGAGGATGTCGTCAATGAATACTAGAACAAATTTGTCCAAGTAAGGGTGGAAGACTCTGTTCATAAGGTCGATGAATACGGCTAGAGCGTTGGTCAAACCAAATGGCATCACTAAAAATTCGTAGTGGCCATATCGAGTTCTAAAAGCGGTCTTCGGTACATCCTCAGGTTTGATCTTGAGTTGATGATACCCTGACCTCAAATCTATCTTGGAGAAGACTCATGCACCCTTAAGCTGATCGAACAGATCCTCGATCCTTGGCAAAGGATATTTGTTCTTGAGAGTGATCTTGTTCAGTTCTCGGTAATCGATGCACATTCTCATCGATCCGTCCTTTTTCCTAACAAAAAGTACGGGTGCTCCCCAAGGTGACACGCTTGGCCTGATAAAACCAAGGTCTAGTAATTCCTGTAACTGGATTTTGAGCTCTTCCAGTTCCTTCGGTGCCATTCTGTAAGGGGCTTTAGACTTAGGAGCTGCTCCTGGTTCTAAATCGATCGTGAAGTCCACATGACGATCTGGTGGCAATCCTGGTAGTACTTCTGGAAAAACATCTTCATATTCGTTCACGACTTTTACGTCCTGAATGGTCTTCTCGACTCCTGGTTCTCCAATTAGGTACACAAGATAGGCTGTGGTACCTTTCTTTTTCATGAGTTTTGTGGCTTGAAGGGCTGATATAATTGGTACGCTTCTACCCACTGAAATTCTGTGGAATTCGGTCAATTCTTTACCCGGCGGCTGAAAAGAAATTTTTCTCTCGTTGCAGAGAATCGTGGCGTAATTCTCTGACAACCAATCCATTCCTAGGATTATATCTACGTCCCACATTATCATGACATTTAAGTTGTTTGCTATAACCTTATGAGTTCCGATTTCTAGTTTTAGGTTAGAGCAAACATGCGTGGAAGTAGTGATCTCTCCTGAAGGTGTGGCTACTCTCATAGATTGTGCAGCTCTTACAGGTCTGATGTCTAAGTTATCGGCACATGAGCCAGCAACGAAAGAATGCGATGCGCCAGTATCAAACAGTATCTTAATGGGGGTGTTGTGGAGTTTTCTCATACCTGCTAAATTGCCTTTTCCTTTGCGCTGGTGCTGACACAGTTGGTACAATCTTTTTCTCATCAGGCACGACGGCCTCCATTTCCAGTGCTCTTCCCAGTATGTCTGAATAACCTAGTCCTCCATGACTAGCCAAAGCGATTCCCAATTCATGACGTGAACCTCCCTGAAATTTCTTTGATAACTTCTCCTCAGTGTCGACCAATGTCGGCGCATACCTCATCAACTCGCAGAACTTGACGTCATATTCCGTCACAGTCAGCTTTCCCTGCTTCAGATTATAAAATTCGGCCTCTTTCTGTGCCCTATACGTCTTGGGGACGTACTTGTCAAAGAAAATCTCCTTAAACTCTTCCCACGAAAAACGAGCCAGATGCTCAGCAGGTATCACCTTCTGTCTTGCTTCCCACCAGTAATCTGCCGAGCCCGTTAGTTGGAATGCGACACACAGCATTCTCTCCTCATCAGTGCATCTGAGGAGCTTGAAAATTTTCTCGGTCGACCTTATCCATAGCTCAGCATCGCTAGGGCTTCCAGTTCCATTGAACATTGGAGGGTTCCTTTTGAGGAAAAGATCCTCAATATCTCTACGGGGCGGTGGTGGAGGTGGTGGTGATGGTGACGGGGGTAGAGATGGGGATGGGGTGATATTCCGCTCATATTCCTGTTCTTGGTTATTTTCTGACTGGTCCACCACGTCCTCTCGGCCTTCCAGGTCTTCGACCTCTCCTGTTGTTAACATTTCTCGGCGGCATTTTCTTTAGTCTAGAGAAGAATTGAAAATTCTCATTAGTTTCCTTTTGTTAATTACACTTAGCACTTACTAGCTCGTTCTCAACTTAATCAAATTCATGGAACAACATATCGAACATAGCTTTGATATCATTTCCTTAATCTTTTAACTTTCGAGTTAAACTCATTTCCTCGTTACACGAGTTCATTTAACATTCTAATTTTCTTTTTATTACTTGATTCATAAGAGATTTTACTTGATTTAAAAACCCTCTTTACGGGTCATATATATATATACATCCAAAAGAATATTACTTTTGCCTCTAACGAGGACTTATACAAAAGGGTTAGACTACTATTAGTCTAAACTAGGCTGACTGCCTACTATTTACTGGGTGCATTAACAAGCTGCACTCTGTATCTACTAGAGTACTAGAACGGAAACGATTCATAAAATTTCGTATCCGCTAGAGTACTTCAAAACTAACTAGTTACTGATCTGACTCTATACAGGACAAAGAGCTACTACTACTACTGATATTTACCCATATCTATAAAGCACTGCCTAACTAAACTGCAGAAAAATCCAAAAACTACCCCGAAGTCTGCAAAATCCTAACAACCCTCCACTGGGTCCTCCTCAGGGTCCTCCTCCAGGTCCTCCTCCGGATCCTCCTCCGGGTCCTCCTCCTCGGACTCCAAACCAAAAACCAGCTCGAGTGCCTCGTCCACCCTCAGAGTAGAACCGTCGTCAAGTGTAAGCAGGGTAGGTGAGGGTGCCTCAGAAACAGTCTCCACCAAGTCGGAGACCAAGTCGTCCTCTCTGACCTCTCTCGCACGCTTCTTCAGGGGAAGAAGGTGCTCGGGAACTGAACCTGAACCCGACTCGAACTCCTCCCTAGAACGGACTCTGGACGGTCCTGGCTCCATCTGCTGTCGGACTACTCCCCACCTCGCGCAGATCTCCTCGAGTGGCGT
The DNA here is from genome assembly GCA_029490685.1 of Schizonepeta tenuifolia. Classification (NCBI taxonomy): domain Eukaryota; kingdom Viridiplantae; phylum Streptophyta; class Magnoliopsida; order Lamiales; family Lamiaceae; genus Schizonepeta; species Schizonepeta tenuifolia. Next base: position 59,171,217 of record CM055956.1, read on the forward strand.
AAGTGGAGAAGGCAGCTCTAACATGGCGGCGAGCTCCGCGTCGATCTCTCGGTAGTCTGGTCCCTCTCTGTACAGTCTTGTCTCCAACGGTCCCCTGATCCGAACACAAACGTCAGGCACAAACGGTGAAGACAACCCCAACAGTGCGGCTGTCTCAGCATCAACCTCTACAAAACCCGGGCCTGGGATCAACTCCTCAATCTGCTGTTCAACCGGTGGTGACTCTGGTGTAACTACTGTCTGCTCGTCCTCCTCTGGCTGCTCTAACTCAGCCTCAGACTCTTCCTCCAGTACACCGTCTGGTGGCAACTCTAACAAAGCTAAGTACTCCGGGTCTAAGTCAAGCTCCTCAAGCTCCGTCTCGGCTGGAAAGTGACTGTAGGGGATGTGTGGCTCTAAAGGAAGGGGAAGCATAAACCTGCTCTCAAAGAAACGCCTGTGCACACACAGGGCGAATCCGGCGTAGTTGCCGGTCGGCTCCGTGTCGTTGCCGAAAATCCCCAAGAAGTACCAAGCTGCACGGTGCGCCCATCCGCGCCACTCATCCGGTAGGTGCACGATCAAATCTAATATCGCCTGACTCTCCCTGATCAGGTGTCGCACTGGGTAGTAGGCTGAAGAACAATTACTAACAATCTGTCCCACATCCTCTTCTCCATAGTCTACCTCGAACTCGTAGTACTCATCCTGCAACATATCAACTATGGTGCGCTAGCACGAGGCCAAAGGCTGGCTCTTCCGAGCCGTAACACGAGTCCTAGCCATCCTACAAAAGTTTTAAGGAAACACGGATCAGTAACAGGTAGGGAAAGAAAATAACTTATCTTAACGAAAACATAAATTACAAAATGAATATCCCTTATTCAATTGTAACATCAACACTTAAGTCAACCACTTATTAAGACTTCTAGCAATTCAAGAAATTGCACTCAACAACATATATATATTTATATACGTAAAATTAAAGATTTTATTTTCATTCTTTTCCTTTCACCATATTATTACTCATTTTAATTCTTCTATTTCTTTTATTTCTTAACTCATTAACTCTTAACGATTTTCACTTATTAAAACAAAGTATATTTACTTCGTTCATGTTACTTATTCAAAAGTAACATCCATTTTTAAAAGAATTTATCGCTTACGACTCTTGATATTCGTACTAATTGTAGTCGTCGCTCAAGACGAAATATGGAATTTAATTCCATAAAAAGAAAATGAAATATAACTTAAGAATAATTTCCTGGAAAACTAAGTTCCAATTGTCATCGCTGGAATCGGGCGATCGATGGAAAGAAGAAAAAAAAATTAATCAAGCTTCGCGCTCGACTTCTAATAAACTCTACGATTTTCTTTATAAAGTTCGATCAAGCGAACCCTATCGCAACACGAAAAGAGAAGAAAAAGAAATGACGTGTCGCGAACTGACGTTATTTACATTACTTACACGTAAGTAATGTTCACTTATTTTATTTGGCTTTGATTTCAAATTATTCAATTTTCGTCGTCTCGTTCATATACTTCTTAACTCGAAGCCGAAAGCTTCTTGAACGTCTAATCGCTCCCTTCTTTTACTAACACGATTTATTGAATTATTTTTATTCATTTTATTTCTTTTCCCTCGCAGGAAATTCTTAGACGACAAGTTCGACTTTGCCGAATCTTTATTCATGTCACTAAGCGCACGTGACATTCATCAGAGGAAGTCCTTCTCACGTTAGGGATCTCCTTTCGAAATCATTTCAAAACAACGTTTCTTAAAAACGTCTAAGTTCTCGAAGAACCGGAAAGTTCTTAGGTTCCACGTCTACGTTCTCATTGAACCGGAAAAATTCCCTAAAATCTGACTATATTCTCGTATCCGCATAATTTTTCATAAAAAGGAAATCATTGCGCAAATATTTTCACATAAAATAGTACTTGTACTATCGCATAATTATGTAAGTATAAAAATTACACTTCTGTAAAAATCTCATTTTTAAAACACAACTCATTCTCGTCTTCAAATTTTTATTGAATACTTGTTCATAAATTCCTTATTTAAAAGAAATCTCATTATAAAATTCTTTCACTTTTCCTCGTTGAGTCGACGTAGCGGGCGGTTGAGTTGACTTCTACGTTCTCAATCTTAGCATCATAGTCTAACTCTTATCTCATACATGGAAAAACGACTCTGATCCAGAGTATACACAAATACCATGTCTCATGACTTGAAAGAAGACTCGATATAGAGTACAAACGAATACTCTATATTATTTCTCGGAGAAAGACTTGTATACAAATACCACTTTAGGATATTACTTAAAGAAATGACTCGTACTTGAAAGAATGACTCACACTAACTTATACTAGAAGATTGACTCAGAAGTAGAGCAGAAAACGAACACTGCTCTGATATCACTCTGTCACAGCCCCAAATCCCGAGGGACGGCAGAAGCCGGGGTGCGACTTGGGTTGGATTAAAGAAGCGGGGAAGAAGGGGGCTAATTGACTAAACATACATGAAAAACATCGATAAACCATGAACAAGACTTGAATATAAATAAGAAAGAGTTAATCCCTAAGGATTACTCGACAAAAGTACAATAAAGAAGCTAAGTTCATATTTACAGACTTAGACTACAGAGTATTGTTCAAAAAAAAATACATCTCAAAAGAAATTCAGAGTTTGGCAGCGGAAGGGTTCTAACTAAGCATCCTATCCTTTAACTCAACATCAATCGTCGCCGCTCACCGTCGCTTCAACCTGCACATTTAGAAAATAATGCAGGGCTAAGTACAAACGTACTTAGTGGGCACGATGCCCAAAACATAATCATAAATATAGATAAATATGGCATTTCATAAGCGTAGCACATCGGAGTTTTATTGAAAGAATCCGTGTCTACTAAACATTTTCTGACTTTTTCTCATAAATCACTCGCGCGAGCATTTTCTGACTAATGTTACGTTCAATCTTGACCAATTCTAATTCACCGTGGCTGGTACCCCTCAACAGGATATCACATACACCACAGGTTACAAAGTGCATTAACTCTGGAAAGCACTTTGCAGCTAACTCAGAGCCGATCGTTGGTTAATCTAGTTAGACTAACTCTAAATCTGGAAAACACGAATGTTGACTCAGATAGGTACAAGAGAACTCACATAAAACATAAAACAGTTCATTCCATAATATCACTTTGAAAACACAGATATCAAAGCGATAAAGAAAGATTTTCCGAGCATTGCTCGTTTTATTTATATGTAAAAGCCCACCTTGATTTACAGAACTTAAAGCAAAACTTCCAACTTCGGATCTTCTGTCCTTTCTCTATAGTTGGCTTCCTCCTTCATCGTAAAATAAACATACTTAAAAATGGGTCGTAAAAGATAATCGATCAAAGAGAAACGAAAAAGCTTTAGTTGTTTCATTCTTTAGGCATTTGCACGCTTACTAGATTCGTTTTACTTAAACGGGAAACGAGACTCGTACCAATCTCGTTTAGAACTCGGAAGATCTCATACTCGACTCTCGGGTCAGTAGAGAAGGTAGTCGATATCTTAATACGACTTTAAGGATTAAAAGAAACTAAGTTGGAAAGAATCAACTTAGGCGATTTACATTTTAGTTCATTGAACGATTTATGAAATTTCTCGTTTATTACTTCTTTAATGAAAGGATAAGAGATAAGATCTAGAATGGTTTTCATCACTCAAGGTCCTATACTTGACTCTAGGGTCAGTAGGGAGATATTCGTTAGATAAAATGGCTTAAACGATCGAAAGAAACTAAGTTGCGAACTAAACAACTTAGAAAACAAGAAACTAAAATTTTCACTGCACAATCCAGTAACTCTGGAGGCTGTCCAGAACAGAGGATTTGGAAACAGGGGGTGAGCCCTGTACCACTGGAAATATTGGGATGTCTAGTTCGCGTTCCAATTTACGGATCACAAATCCGATAAACGAGCTGGAAGTTATTACAGTTTCCGGCGAGGGTCGCAAAACTGCCGTGAAAACCCTAATTGCTTGATAGATTCGACGTATAACGTCTTAGGTTCGTTCTAAGTTCTCGTATTCAATTTTTTTAGAAATTGGACTCTCAAGGAAGTCATCACGTACTTCCGTACGTGACGAACTCCTTCTCAAAACTCGCTCAAAAGCACGACGTTCTAACCGTCGGATTCCAACTAACAATTACTAAACCAACACAAAAATTCAAAACGCATTCTAGTTCTCGACTATAACTATAGCCCATATTATATCAACTCGAAAGCTTATGATGTCAACTAGAAAGTTGTTCTAAATTCCATCATAAACAATAATATCAAATTAGAATTCCCATCCGACTTCTCAATTATTAGGTACGACTAAAGGTTCGTCTCTTACGCGTTTTTCAAAGGTTGTCGGATTCTATTCAAATTTTACGACGTTAAAATACGTCTAACATGAATCACTTTCATTTTCATGCTAACATATCAAAACATCATTATAACTCAACTTATAAGGTGATCTTTATCTCTTATGTTTCATTAAACATTTTTAAAAAATTCTCAATTAAATTCTATAATCAATTAACATTATTTGCAACATAATTCAACCAACAATTCATCACTTATATCCAACATGTGGAAACTTCTAATTACTCTATAAAATTCTGTTTTTATAAAGATGTTAAGGGGGTGATTTTTCTTCCCCAATTAACTACATTTATTTACTAATCAACCTCTTATATCATCAATTAATCAATTGCAAAACAATTATCAACTAACATGCATAAACCCCTAAATTCAACTCAAATTCTAATTGAAATTTCACAAACACACATAGGGCTTTTGATTCCTTTTCATTCTAATCACTAATTAAACATCTATTAAACAAGAATCAATCATCAAATGAAGAAAATTAAAAATCCTACAACTTACCCAAAATTTTCGGTATTAACATAGGTATTAGGGTTCTTATTTTTGTTCCATTTTAATCCCTAATTATCCTATCTAATACATCTAATTTAATTATTCCAAGATCAAAACATCTATTCCAAAACTCTAAAATTTCGATCAAGAAGAAAAGAAAAAGAAAAGAAAGATGATTGGATAGGATTATAGAGGAAGGAATTACCTTAAGAATTAAAGAAAGATGTATGGAGTTTGAATGGATGGATTGTGACTTGTGTTCTTCTTCAAACTCTTGGAGATGTCTTCAATGGTGGATGATGAAGTGAAGAAGATGAAGAATGGGGAGAGTGCAGCCGAGAGAGAGAGAAGTGGGAAGAAAATAGGTTGTTTTGATTGTTTAAGACATTTGATATGATGAAAGGTTTGAAAAGTATGGAAAGTAAAGATTAGGTGTCATATAACTAGACATCATTAACATGCATGTCTTCCACTTAATTAAGGAGAAAAAATAATAAAAAAAGAAGGAAAAGTCGGCTGCATGCAGAATTTTTATAAGGGTTATGGGTTTTTCCGGCGCGATCCGACGTTATGGAAAAACGAACGACGAAAAACGTTGCTCGGTACAAAATCGTCGCAATTTGATTTGACCTTAAATTCTAACGTATGAACTTAATTGGAAAATAAATTCACAAAAATTATTTTGACAAAAACTCGGGACGACACAGTCCGAGTTTCGTCCGGAAAAACATAAAAACGAACTTTCTCGGGCGTGTTCGTATCGCAATTTCGTGATTGTAAAATCAGACGGTTTTCTGTTCTGAGTTTACGAACTATAAACTTTTCGTACGCGCTAACCCTAAATACAGTAGTCATCTAGCTAACTTCTGTAATTTATTTTCAGAAACGGATTCGACCGTTAGCCTTAGAATTCAAAATTGTAAAGGCGTGCAAAGTCATTATTTAATTAACTTTAAAATTTTAAGAACGTAAGGAATTTACGGGGCATTACAAATACAGTAGTCGTTCAACCGACTTCTAGAATTTATTTTCAGAAACGGATTTCACCGTTAGTCTTAGAATTGAAAATCCTTAACTTATGCGTGCAAAGCCTTAATTAATAATTAATTTTTTATTTTAGCGACGGAAGAAATATCTGGGGTATTACATCACTAAAATAAAAATTTGTTAATTAATTAAGGCTTTGCACACCTAAGTTAAGGAATTTCAGTTTTAAGACTAACGGTGAAATCGTTTTTTGAAAATAAAATCCAGAAGTCGTTCAACCGACTACTGTATTAGGGTTTTTGCGTCCGATAAAATTTTCGTTCGAGAACTCAGATCGAAAAACCGTCTAACTTTACATTCACATATTTTGCGATACGAGTCTATTGGTAAAAGTCAGTTTTATTTATTTTTCCGGGCGAAATTTGGACTGTCACGTCTTGACTTTTCGATGGATTTCGGAAATTGAATTGTCTTTTCCGATTAAGTAAATTATTTCTAAACTATTGGTCGAATTAGTTTCCGCCGAAAATGTAACTGTCTAAGAAATTAATTAATCGATTTTAGTATGCAGTATTAGACCCGTAAAACGAGATATTTTGGAATAAAAATCCCTCCCAAACCGCCAATCCCCCCCCCCCCCCCCCAGTCATCAACTTGATATTTTCTTCTACTTTATCATGATAATATCTCATTAGTCATCCCACAATTCTCTCTCATCCCACACCAAAACCGCCCCCCCCCCCCCCCATTTTGCTCTCTTCTCTCTCTTGTTCTTCAAGTTCTTCAAGTTCTTCAAGCCTTTGAAGCTCATAACTTGTTCGATTCTCGATTAAAGTCAATTCTGATTGCATATTTATTTAGGTAAGAGCTTCCTCTTTAATTCCAACCGAACAAAAATCCATTCCTTTAATTCTTGAAAATTTTGAAATTATTAAGAGGTATAGGATTGATGTTCTAAGTTTATTTCATGATTATTTGATGCTTAGGATTAAGTTTATATGGTTTGAATCATGTATAAATCATGTTAGAATTTAATGAGAATTTTTGAAAAATATATGTCTCATTTTTCGAAAATTTCCTTAATTATTTGATGAAGATTAAGCTTGAATTTAGATATATGGTTTGAAGATTATGTTTGTATGCATTGAGATATGATTACATGAATTATTTGAGGATTTTCTAAAAATAAAAACGATATTATAAGAGATGAAGAAATAGGATTTTGATTGAGTAATTTTTATGTTTTTGATGATGTGTTATGATTTATGAAAAAGTTGGAAGCATGTAGTTGAACATATATTTTAGTTAGATTTTTCGAAAAATATAAACGAAATCGTTGGAGACGATGAATCGTCGATAAGTTAAGATTTGATTATGTTATGAGTTAATGGATTGCATATTAGTTAATCTAAGTAGTTAATGATGATAATTTGAAAGTTTGAATGAATTCTAAGAATGTCGAACTTTTCGTAAGAGACGAAGAGTCGAGCATAATCGTCGATAGAAAAATAGAACGAGGAAACTAATCGAATATTAGTGATTGTTGATATGTTAGGTTTGTTGTTGAATTAATTGAGAATTAACTAACAACTATGAAAAATCGAGTTCATGAACCGATAAGAATGACATGAAATGGTTAAGTAATGGTTTTAATGATGTTAATGTGTTAAGGTGTTCATTGTTTAGTATAAAGATGATAGAAACTAATTTGATTTGAATTGAATTAGTAAAACTTCAAGAAATCGAAGAAAGTAAGTAGGTTTTGAATCAATGAAATGAGAAAACGAGGGTTTGTAAGTTTCCGATTGATGATATGGTTGATGTATTGATGATATGCATGATTACATGTACTTAGTTTGAATTTCTTAGATTTTATAAAAATGTTTAAGAAAATCGACAACGATGTTCGTTGCTCGATAAAAATGACGTGTTTGATGATTATGAGTTTATGTTGATTGATTTGAGTTAGTTGATGATTAATAAGCATGAGTGTAGTTGATGATAATTTCATATGAGTTATGAAATAGAAGTTAGAAGTTAGTTATGATTTGAAATTGAAATAAAATTGCTAAGTGTTTTCGTTAGCTGAAAAGATAAGAGTTGTCCGTCGTATTTTTAATCGAGGAATGTGAAAGTGTTCACATTAAAGGATTATGTGATTTGATTGTTAATTGATCGAAATTTCGTGCACCTAAAGGTTGTATAGCATTGATCGAACCTACGGAAACGTGCGTCGAGTTTCTAAACATCTAGGGTTTCACGGACAGTTTTTCCACCCTTCACGGAAACGGCCATAACTCTCCGCTCGTTTAATGAAATCAAGATCCGTAAATTGGACAGTAAAGAAGACTCCCGTGTCTTTCTTTTGACATAAGACACATCCCCTGTTTCGAGATATGCTGTTCTGTAGAGGCTCCTAATCTACTGCCTTGTGCAGAAAATTTCTAAATCTTATTTTCTTAAGTTGAATTCTTTTCAACTTAATTCTTTAAGAACTTTTAAGTCTTTAAGAGTTATCGACTTCCATATTTAAATAATCTAAATGTCAAGTAAGGAACCGAGTTGGTTCTAAACGAGAGATGTCTGAATCTCGTTTCTTTTAAACTAAAAGAGATTAGTTAAAGTGCAAACGCCTAAAAGACTTAACCGAATTTGAATTTGCTTTTTCTTTAATCGTCTCGACCGATTTCCTAAAGCATGTTTGTTGTGATAGAAGGAGGAAATCGCAATTAGAAGAAAGGACGGAAAACCGAAGACAGAAGTTCGTGTTTGTTTTGTAATCGGTCAAGGTGGGCTTTTCTATATAACAAATAAAGTGAGTGTTGCTCAAAATGTTTACTTATTGCTTTATAAGGGTGTTTTCTAAATGATTATTAGTGCATAAAAGAATTTGTTTTTGTGAGTTCTTTTGTGCCTTTCTGAGTTGGTTCGCCAACTAATCGATCGGATTCTGAGTTAACCGGAAGGGTTTTCCAGAGTTAGTGTACACGGTTGCCATTGTGTGTGGTACTCTGTTGAGGGGTAGCCAGCATCGGTGAGGAACGTGCGCGGGAGAAGTTAACTCTCCCCCGGCGTTGAAACAGAAGTTGGGCAAGTTGAACGTAACAACATTAAAATGCTTGCAAGCTATGTTTATGAAAGAAAATTTTTAGTAAGCACGAGCCTTTGAAAGGAAAACCCCGTTGTGTTACTTTGAGAATGCTTGATTAATCTATAAGCTTATGATATGTTTTTAGCATTGTGCCCACTAAGTATGATTATACTTAGCCCTGCATGTATTTATAAAATGCAGGTTGAGTGACGAAGGCAGCGGAGGTTGAGTAGAGGTTGTATATAGGAAGGAAGAATAGTGTAATCAGTTCTACATTTTTCCGCTGCAAACTACTTCACTTTTTGTTGTATAACTTTTCAGCTTAAGTTTCGTACTTTAAACCTAAGCTACTCTGAAAATAACTTTGTTGAGCGATCCTTCGAGATCGACTCTCTTTTGTTAATGGAATCAATTCATAGATATCATCTTGTTTATTATTATTGGTTAATGCATCAATTTAGTTAGTTATTCCCCCTTCTTCCCCGCTTCTTTAATCCAACCCCTAGTCGCACCCCGGCTTTGCCATCCATCGAGATTTGGGGTTGTGACTTCATATTAGGTTCGAGGTCTCGTCTCTAAGACTAAGTAAGTCTTTTGGATCGTAATCACATCACGTGACAATATCAGGAAAATTTTCCATGGTTCGAGGGTGAAGCTAAATATCAACATCTACTGATCTTGTAATACCCCAGACTATTTCTACAGTCTTTAAAAATAAAAGTTAATAATAATTATGGCTTTGCACGCCTAAGATCATGAAATTAAATTCTAAGATTTACGGTGAAATCCGTTTCCGAAAATAATTTCCAGAAATCGGACGAACGACTATTGGAAACTCAGAATCGAATTCCGTCAGAATTTACATTCACTTTTTCTTCGAGACGAGTTCACCGGAGAAAGTTAATTTTTATGATTTTTCGGACGAATTTTGGACTGTGATGTCCTGACTTTTTCTCGGATTTTGAAAACCGAATTAAGTTTTCCGAATACGTAATTTATTTTCAATCTAACGGACGAATTAGATTTCGTCAATTCCGTAACTAACTAGAAAAGTATTTTTCGACTTTTAAAACGATGTTTAAGAGCCGGAAACGAGAATTTTCGTATAAAATTTCCTCGCCAAACCAAACCTTAACGACTCACTATGTTTGTAGGATATTTTTCATCTACTTTATGAGTCACCTTTGTGACTCATCATCCCTCCCCCTTATCCCTCTTGTCCGCCATCTCCTCCCTCACTTTCCTCTCTCATTTCTTCTCCAATCTCCTCCATAGAAGCTCAAGTCCAAGCTCTTCCAAGATCGATAACTCTTCCGTCTACCGATCAAATTCCAATCCGAGTTCATAAGATGAAAGGTAAGAGCTTCGTCTCTAGTTTGAACCGAACAAATCTCCTCTTCCCCATCTTTTATTTTTTTCAAAACTTTGGGGATATGATAGCATGTGATTTCTTTGATCGATACATGTTCTAGAATGTTTAGAATCGAGTCCTACGGATTAAATCATGAAGGAAAAATCAAGAACCCTAACCCCTATCATTACCGAAATTTTTCAGTTTTGGGGCATTTCATTTGTGTTCGATTTCTTTGTCGAATTGATGATAGATTAGTGTTTCTTATGTTGTTAATTGATCGTATGAATTGTTTTAGATTTTTTTAAAAATAAAATCCAAAACCTAAGAGACGAACAAGGCTCGATTTAGGTTAGTAAATGTTAGGATATGCTCGATTGATTAATGGAAATGAGATATACGATGCATGAGGATGAATATATATTAATTTGAGAATTTTTTAAAAATAAAACGAGAAATGTAAGAGATGAAGATGTGTTGATAAGTCGAGGCTCGATAATATTTTGATAATATGATTTGCATGTTAGTAATGCTTGTTAGATGATAATCGTTGTCGTAAAATTTGAATGAAAATGGAAAACGTAAAATTTTACGTAAGAGACGAACGACGATCGATAAGTCGAGAATAGATGATGATATGAGGATGTGAATTGCGTATTTATGATTCTTGATAGTTGTTGAATAATGTTGTAAATTTTGAACGAATTCTAATAACGTTTGAAATTTGGTAAGAGACGAAACGCTGAGAATAAGTAACGATAGAAAAGTCAATTAATGATTCTATTTGGATATTGATGATTATTAATGATTAAGGAACGAGTTTGTAGTTGACGACATCTTCGTCCGAGCTATGAAAAGATAAGTTGTAGCTATAATCGAGAAGTAGAAACAAGAAGTTAGGAAATTGAACGAGACTTGAAATGGTTTAGTAATTGTATAGTTTGAACGACGGGGTTTTGATCGCCGTGTTTTTAATCGAGAAATGAAAAGGGGTTTATCACGTATAATAATACGAGGTGACTGCCTTGGGTCAGTTTTTGTGCGAAATTAAAAGTGCTTAAGCTTTAATCGAACCTAGAAAAGCGTGCGTCGATTTTATCGAGCATTAAGGTTCACTCGGCAGTTTTTGCGACGTTCCACGGAAACTGCGATATCTCCTAGCTCGTTTATCGGAATCGAGATCCGCGAATTGGAGAGTAAACTAGAGACACCCGTACCTTTCTTTTGTTATAAGATTCGACCCCTGTTTCGCAATCCCCTATTCTGGACAGACTTACTGACCTCGTGCAGTGCATGTTCAAAATGTAGTTTCTTAAGTTGAATTCTTCTCAACTTGAACTCTTTCGGTCTTTTTAGTTGTTTCAAGTTATCGACTACCTTCTTTCTACCGACCTAAAGTGTCGAGTACTGAACCGAGCGAGTGTCAAACGAGATGCGTTTGTGTCTCGTTTCCTTTTAACTAAAAGAGTTTAGTTAACGTGCAAATGCCTAAAATGTCTAAAGAACTAAAACTTATCCGATTCATTTCGTATTCGTTTATCGTATGCGACCGAGCTTTAAAGTATGATTTTTCATGATGAAGGAGGAAGTCGACACCAAGGTTAGGACGGAGGATTAGAAGACGGAAGCATGTGTCTTGTTCTGTAAACTATAGGGTGGGCTTTCCTATATATCAAATAAAATGAGCAATGCTCAAAAACCTTTCTTTATCGCTTTGATAAACGTGTTTTCAAAGTGAAAATCATGGCATGAACTGTTTTGTGATTTATGTGAGTTCTCTTGTACCTTATGAGTTAATCAAAAGGGGTTAACTAACAATCGGCTTTGAGTTAGTCAAAAGGGGCTTTCCAGAGTTAGTGCACTTGTAGCCTGTGGTGTATGTGGTATCTTGTTGAGGGGTAGCCAGCCACGGTGAATTATGACTGGTCAAGATTTGAACGTAACATCTATGAAAAATGCTTGTGCAAGCTAATTTATGAGAATGAGAAAGAAAATGTTTAGTGGACACGGGCCTTTAATGAAAAACTCCGATGTGCTACAGAAATGAAATGCCTGATTGTCTGTACTTATGATTATGTTTTCGGCAACATGCCCACTGAGTACTTTTGTACTTAGCCCTGCAAATGTTTTCTAAATGTGCAGGTTGAAGCGACGAAGCGGTGTTGGTTGAGTTAGAGTTGAATAAGAATTAAGGAAGACCTTGTATATAGTTTACAATTCCGCTGCTAGACTCTAAACTCTTTTGATGTTGTGTTTTAACACTGTAGTCTAAGTTCTGTAATATAACTCAGAAGCTTTTGAAGTACTTTCTCGAGTAATCTTTCGAGATTAACTCTTTCTTTCGTTAATAATGTTTGTTCATAGAAGATAAGATGTTATGTATGTATGTTTATCCTTTCATTTCCCCCTTCTTCCCCGCTTCTTTAATCCAACCCCAGTCGCACCCCGGCTTCTGCCGTCTCTCGGGATTTGGGGCTGTGACAGATCTATTCGAACTTAAGCCTTCTTTGGCTTTGATGAGTCAAATTTCGCTTGAAAGGATGATTCTCATCAATAATTCCATCTCTGAATTTAATTCTATTTTCAGGGTAACTTTCATTGACTCTAAACTCGTTCTCGTCATCTCGAATTTGATGAAGAGATTCTATTGATCTCTTAACTTCTTTTAATACTATAACTATTCTCTTACTTTACTTTTCCTTAGAAATACAAAATATGCCGTTCTTCTTATCGAATAATCATAATCGTACTCAAATCTTTACTAAACAGTACTATCTCGCATACATATTTTGCTTCGTCTTCTCCATTTTACTCCTTCAGAGTTGCTATTCTCGATCTTGATACGTTTCGTACGTTAAAGATGTCTGATATGGTGTATCACGAACTTAATTCATAACTTCTTTCAATTCTTCGTCAGTTAATACATAAAAACTATTACGGTACGTCAAAACGTCGTCTCTTCTTTCTTAAAATTCGTCACGTCTTCATTTCGAGCTCTGAACTTCTCTCGTACATTGATAACTCAAAATTTTATCTTGAAATATTTATAAAGTACGTATTTACTTACTCCCTTTAGCTGTATAGCCAATTCCACGTCAAACGCTTGGTTGAGGCTTCAGTATACGTCAAATTACTCGAAGTTGCTAAGAATATGCGAATATTTTGCCGTAAACCGGCACGAAAGAGCTCACATTTTTTTTCGATCATCTCTACTTGATCAAGCACGAAAACGGCCTAGTTCGTAAAATTTACGATCATACTCAACTTCAATTCTCTTTTCTTGACGTAAGTTAACGATCTCATTCGCCTTCAACGTCCTATGACTTCTAGGAACGTATTTCTCAAATAGGGTTTTCCTTAAACTGATCTCAAGTCAAGTTCGTACGTTACTCAAGGGTAAACATACGTTGACAGAATCTTCACCAATAATTGGCGACTCCTTTTAACTTATAGGTCATTTACTCTAAACACTTGTAATCATTGTATCTAAGGAAAATTTGAAAATTCATTCAAGCGAACGAACCCAGTCCTCAACTTCTGTGGGACTGCCTTTATCTTCAAATGTTGAAGGGTTTTAACGAAGAAAAAGTTTCTCGATTTTCTTATTATTTCGAGGAAATGGGGTTAATTCTCTATATTCTTCCTTGTCATCATTTCTATCGTTTCTTTTTCTTCCTCTCGAAAATATTCTATAAAATATTTAGAATTACGATACCCAAATAATTCATTTTGACAATTCTCTCGTGACTCTTTCATAATAGAGTATTATACTTTGAAAAATTATGGATCTCCTCTTATGAGATTTAAAATTCTCCTTGACGCTTTCTCGATATCAAAAACTTTTCTACTTCGTCTAATATCTCCTAAAATAAATTAAGGAATACAATCATCTAATTTTTATGCCAAGATTCCTTATAATGAATAATTTTATAAAAATTGCTCGACTAAACGTGTCGTTAAGCAATTATTTTAAAACTTCTTCAAATAACTCAAGGAATCTAAAAAAATCAAACTTTTAGATCAAAATTTCGACTAACGAAGAAAAAAATGTAAATTGCTCGGTCAATTAATCCGTTAAGCAATAATTTTCAAAACTCTCTTATATGACCTCGGATTCCTTCATTACGTATTTCGTATTTCAAGGACTTACTTTCTTTCCTTTGGACGAAACTAAACGTTTTCGAAGAAATAATTTTCTCCATTCTCAATTTCTCTAACACATTTTAGAAATGCTGCTAGTACTTGACTTTACTCTTTTGAACTCACGAAAATATGATCGATAAATTCGTTATCATACTAGTCCTAATATTTATGGAATTATAATATATTCATCAACATTTCTAGATCGTTCATCTATCTAAACGTCGACTTTATTTTTATTTTATAAACTCGATGTAATGCCACTTTACTTTTGTGGAACCATTTTAGAAACGTCTTCTCGTTTTATTCCTCCGTCCTCAAATTTAGAAATATGACTCAACTCTTATATAATTTCTCAATAGACAACATACATTCTCAACTATTGTTGTCATTGTAATAAAAGATTTGGCGTATTTCAAGAAAATACACTCGGTTTAACTCCGATAATTATTCGGAGTTTCTTTAGAGCTCTCAAAATTTTAAGGCCTTCAATTTGTTAGTAAACTCTCATTGTCTAAATAACGACAATCTCGATGGAACTCCTAGAAAGAAATCTTTAAGGTCTTTAACTACTAATACGTATTTGCTACTTCTGTCACAGACCCAAATCCCGAGGGACGGCAGAAGCCGGGGTGCGACTGGGGTTGGATTAAAGAAGCGGGGAAGAAAGGGGATGAAAGAATAAACATACATAAAAGACGGCATAATTTCTATGAACAAGACTTCATTAACGAAAGAAAGAGTTGATCTCGAAGGATCACTCGAACAAGATACTTCAAAAGCTTCTAAGTTATATTACAGAACTTAGACTACAGTGATTATTATACATAACATCAAAAAGAGTTTAAAGTCTAGCAGTGGATTTGTGAACTATAAACAAAAGTCTCCCTTAACTCTATTCACTCTAACTCAACCGTCGCCGCTTCCGTCACTTCAACCTACACATTTAGAAAACATATGCAGGGCTAAGTACAAAAGTACTTAGTGGGCACGTTGCCGAAAACATAATCATAAGTATAGATAATCAGGCATTTCATTTCTGTAGCGCACTGGGGTTTTTTTCTTTTTAAGAGCCCGTGCCTACTAAACATTTTCGTTCTCATTTTCATAAAGGTTAGCTCTACAGAGCATTTTTCATAGATGTTACGTTCAATCTTGACCAGTCATAATTCACCGTGGCTGGCTACCCCTCAACAGGATACCACATACAACACAGGCTACAGTGTACACAAAACTTTGGAAAGCATAATAGCTAACTCAAAGCCGATCGTTAGTTAACCCCTTTTGATTAACTCATAAGGTACAAAAGAACTCACATAAAACACAAAACAGTTCATGCCATAATTATCACTTTGAAAACACGATTATCAAAGCGATAAAGAAAAGGTTTTCGAGCATTGCTCGTTTTGTTTCATATATAAAAGCCCACCTTGATAGAATACAGAACTAAGACACGTGCTTCCGTCTTCTGATCTTCCGTCCTATCCTTGGTGTCGACTTCCTCCTTCATCATAAAAATCATACTTTAAAGCTCAGTCGCAAATGATAAACGAATACGAGAATCGAGTTAAGTTTTAGTCCTTTAGACTTTTTAGGCATTTGCACGCTAAACTAAACTCTTTTAGTTAAAAAGAAACGAGATACGAACGCGTCTCGTTTGACACTCACTCGGTTCTGAACTTGACACTTAGTTCAGTAGAAAGAAGGTAGTCGATAACTTTAAACGACTAAAAATATCAAAAGAGTTCAAGTTGAGAAGAATTCAACTTAAGAAAATAGATTTTGGAAATTCACTGCATAAGATCAGATCAGTAAGTCCACCCAGAACAGGGGATTTCGAAAAACGGGACGAATCTTATACCACAAGAAAAGGTATGGGTGTCTAGTTTACTCTCCAATTTGCGGATCTCGATTCCAATAAACGAGCTATGAGATATTGCAGTTTCCGTGGAAGGTCGCAAAACTGCCGAGTGAAACCCTGATGCTCGATAAAATCGACGCACGGTTTTCTAGGTTCGTTTAAAGCTTAAACACTTTTATTTTCATGCAAAAACTTACCCAAGGCAGTCACCACGTATCATCATACGTGATGAACTCCTTTTCATTTCTCGTCTATAAGCACGACGATTAAAACTCGTCCTTTCAAACTAAACAATTACTATACCAAAACAAATCCTAACTTCTCGTTTCTACTTCTCGTTCACAACTATAATTCGTCATTTCATAACTCAAATGCAAAAGCCGTCAACTACAAACTTGTTCTTTTATTCATAACAATCACTATTATCTAATTACTTTTCTAACTCGTCTTTTCTATCGTTACTTAGGATCGTTGTTTCGTTTCTTACCAAAATTCCAACGTCATTAGAATTCAATCAAATTCTACAATCTTATTCATCATCTATCAAGAATCATAATTACATAAATCATAACCTCAAACTATTATCTAATCTCGACTTATCGTCCGTCGTTCGTCTGTTACGATAAATTTTACGTTCCCCGTTTTCGTCAAATTTTACGACAATGATTATCATCTAACGTGCATTACTACCATGCAAATCATATTATCAAAACATTATCGAGCTTCAACTAAACTACGCGTCTTCGTCTCTTACGTTTTTCGTTTTATTTTTAGAAAAATCTCAATTAAATATATAATCATCCTCATGCATCGTATATCTCATTTCCATTAAACAATCGAGCATATCATAATATTTACTATCCTAAATCGACCCTTCTTCGTCTCTTAGGTTTCAAATTTTATTTTTAGAAAAATGTAAAACAATTCATAGAGTCAATTAATACCAAGAGGAACACTAATCTATCAATCACACGACAAAGAAATTGAGCTACGATCAAAGCCCCAATTTCTTCCAAAAATCGGTAATAACCTAAGACAAGGGGTTCTTGATTTCTTTATCTAATTCATACATAGAACTCGATTCTAAACATCGTAGAACATGATTCGATCAAAGGACAACATGCTATTTCATTCCTCAAATTTTCGAAAAAAATAAAAATGGGGGAAACTAGATTTGTTCTGTTCAAATGGTAGATGAAGTTCTTACCTTTCGTATTATGGATTCGGAATTGGAAATGATCGGTAGATGCAAGAGTTAAGCACTTGAGGAAAGCTTGGAGTGGAGCTTCAATGGTGGAAGATGAGAGAAAAATGAGAGAGAGATGGTGGAGTGGTGGCGGTAATGGTGTGGTGGGAGAGAGAGGTGGTGAGTCATGGTATGACTCATAAAGTAAGGAGAAATATCTAACAAAGCATAGTGAGTCGTTAAGGATGCGTTTGGCGAGGGATTGTCAGACGAAATATCTCGTTTCCGGCTCTTAAACGTCGATTTAAAAGTTGAGAAATACTTTTCTAGATATTTACGGATTCGACGAAATATAATTCGTCCGTTAGATTGGAAATAATTTACGTACTCGGAAAACCTAATTCATTTTTCAAAATCCGAGAAAAAAGTCGGGACATCACAGTCCAAATTTCCTCCGGAAAATCATAAAAACTAACTTTCTCCGGTGAACTCGTCTCGAAGAAAAAGTGAATGTAAATTCTGACGGAATTTAATTCCGAGCTTTCAGACGAAAAACTTACCAGACGTGAAAACCCTAATACAGTAGTCGTTCGTCCGATTTCTGAAAATTATTTTCGGAAACGGATTTCACCGTAAATCTTAGAATTTAATTTCCTGATCTTAGTCATGCAAAGCCATAATTATTATTAACTTTTATTTTTAAACACTGTAGAAAAAGTAGGGGCATTACATCATACCCTCCTTATGAAAAATTTCATCCCGAAATTTGCATACCTTCTTCAAAAAGATAAGGATATCTCTCCTTCATCTTTTCCTCGAGCTCCTACGTGGCTTTTTCTTGCCCGTGGTGATTCCATAATACTTTTACTTTCGGTATCGACTTGGTTCTTAATTCTTGAACTTTTCTATCCAAAATCGATATCGGTTTTTCTTCATAACTTAGGTCAGATTCAAGAACGACGTCTTGCTGACTTATAACGTGCTTAGGGTCATAGACATACTTTCTTAATTGGGAAACGTGAAACACGTTATGGACACTTCCTAGACTTGGCGGCAAGGCCAATCTATAAGCAACAGGCCCTATCTTCTCAAGAATTTCGTAAGGTCCTATGAACCTTGGTCTAAGTTTACCCTTAACACCGAATCTAATGATTCCTTTCGATGGTGAAATCTTAAGGAAAACCTTATCACCAACTTCGAAACTAAGATTGGTTCGTCGATCATCGGCGTAAGACTTTTGTCGGCTCTGGGCTTCTTTCATTCTATCTCGAATCAACTGAACAATCTCGATCATTTCATTAATCGAGTCGGGTCCTAAGTTCTTCCTTTCACCCACTTCATCCCAATAAAGTGGTGACTTGCATTTTCTTCCATACAAAGCCTCATAAGGCGCCATTCCTATCGTCGCCTGATAGCTGTTGTTATATGCGAATTCGACCAAGTGTAAGATATCCTCCCAATTTGCGCTTCGATCCAATACTACTGTCATTAGCATATCAACTAGAATCTGAATCGTCCTTTCGGATTGTCCGTCCGTCTGAGGGTGAAAAGATGTACTGAAATTAAGTTCAGTTCCTAATTCTTTCTGCATCGTGATCCAAAATCTCGAAGTGAACTTGGCATCTCTGTCTGATATTATGGACTTCGGTACTCCGTGCAGACGTACAATTTCACGAACGTACAACTGAGCTAACTTCTCTGATCCGTAGGTAGTCTTAATTGGTATAAAGTGAGCTGATTTCGTGAGCCTATCGATAATCACCCAAATGGCAGTATTTCCTCTTCTTGACGTAGGCAATCCTGTCACAAAGTCCACAGCTATTCCTTCCCATTTCCATTCTAGGATATCTAATGGCTGCAACAATCCATACTGTCGTCTATGTAAGGCTTTCACTTGCTGGCATGCCAAGCATATTTCTACAAATGAGGCAACGTCTCGTTTCAATCCATTCCACCAGAAATTCTTTCTTAAGTCCTGATACATCTTCGTACTCCATGGGTGTGCTGTATATGGCGTATCATGAGCCTCACTCATGATATTATTCTTTAATTCTTCGTCACTGTCAGGAATACAAATTCTTTATATCTATCTTTTCAAATTCTCGTACTAGAGTCTCTTCCTCGACAAACAGACATCCTAACTTGGTTGGAGCCTTGCGACTCAGCGCATCTGCTACTACATTTGCCTTTTCTGGGTGGTAGTTGATTCCGCAGTCGTAATCTTTGACCAATTCGAGCCATCTCCTTTGTCGCATATTCAGTTCTTTCTGCTCGAAAAAGTACTTCAGACTCTTGTGATCTGTGAAGATCTCAACCCTTACACCATAAAGATGGTGTCTTCAAATCTTTAATGCATGCACAACGGCTGCAAGTTCTAAATCGTGGGTTGGATACTCAACTTCGTGAGGTCGAAGTTGTCGTGAAGCATAAGCTATCACCTTCCCGTCTTGCATTAGAACACAACCTAACCCATTCTTTGAAGCATCGGTATACACCACATATTCCTTGTTTGCGTTTGGAAGAGTTAATACTGGTGCTGAGGTTAACTTTTCTTTGAGCGTTTGGAAACTCTTTTCACACTCGTCCGTCCATTTAAACTTGTTTTCTTTTCGAAGTAGTTGCGTTATAGGTCTAGCAATCGTGGAGAATCTTTTGATGAATCTTATGTAGTAGCCTGCCAAACCCAAGAAACTTCTAATCTCGTTCGGACTTGTTGGTGACTTCCAATTATGCACTGCCTCTACCTTGGCAGGATCTACTTTGATTCCTTCAGCTGAAACTATGTGTCCGAGAAACATTACTTCCTTCAACCAAAATTCGCACTTACTGAACTTAGCATACAGTTTCTCGGTTCTAAGTGTTTCCAACACTATCCGTAGATGTTCTTCGTGTTCTTTCTCATTCTTAGAGTAAATGAGAATATCGTCGATAAATACTAAGACGAATTTGTCTAAGTATGGGTGGAAAACTCTATTCATGAGGTCCATGAATACAGCAGGGGCGTTGGTCAAACCAAATGGCATAACCAAGAATTCGTAGTGGCCATATCTGGTACGAAAAGCAGTCTTAGATACGTCCTTGGGTTTTATCTTCAGCTGATGATACCCTGATCTTAAATCTATCTTTGAAAACACTCCTGCACTTTTGATCTGGTCGAAAAGATCCTCTATCCTTGGCAAAGGATATTTGTTCTTGAGGGTGATCTTGTTCAGCTCTCGATAATCTATACACATCCTCATTGAACCATCCTTCTTTCAGACAAACAACACTGGTGCTCCCCAAGGTGAGGCACTTGCTCTGATGAAACCAAGGTCTAACAATTCTTGCAATTGGATTTTGAGTTCTTCTAACTCCTTCGGTGCCATCCTATATGGGGCTTTAGATTTGGGGGCCGATCCTGGTTCTTGGTCAATCGAGAAATCTATGTGACGGTCGGGTGGTAAACCAGGTAAAATTTCTGGAAAGACGTCTTCGTACTCGTTGACAACTTTCACGTCTTGAATGGTCTTCTCGGCTCCTGGTTCTCCAACTAGGTACACAAGATAGGTTGTGCAACCCTTCTTCTTTATCAACTTCTTGGCTTGTAAGGCGGATATTACCGGTAATCTCTTGCCCATTGCAATTCCATGAAATTCGGTCGGCTCTCTACCCGGGGGTTGAAAAGAGATTTTTCTCTCGTTGCAGAGAGTTGTGGCATAATTCTCTGATAACCAGTCCATCCCTAGGATTATGTCTACGTCCCACATTATCATAACGTTCAAATTGTTCGCTTTAACCTTAAGAGTTCCGATTTCTAGTTCTAGGTTAGAGCAAACATGCGTGGAAGTAGTGATCTCTCCTGAAGGTGTAGCTACTCTCATAGGATGTTCAGCTCTTACAGGTCCGATGTCTAAGTTATCCGCACAACAACCAGCAATAAAAGAATGCGATGCGCCCGTATCGAACAATATCTTAATAGGGCTGTTGTGAAGTTTTCCCATACCTGCAAGGTTTCCTTTTCCCTTTCCCTTATCCTACCCAGTCTGCCTATTTGCGCATGCCCTTGCATTTTGCTGTTATTGCGCGTGCTGCTGAAACTGCTGCTGATTCATTTGTTGTTGTGGCTGCGCTTGTATGGCCCTCAGAGGTACTGCTTGCAGTGGTTTAGGGCAATTCTTCTTTATGTGTCCCTTCTGTCCGCAGTTAAAACAGTTGGGAGTATCTGCTTGACAGACACCGGGATATGTTTTGTTGCACTTGGGGCATACAGGAATGGTAACCCTCCCTGGGTTATTTCCTCCCTGATTGAAGTTCCTCTGTTGCCCTTGCGGCTGGTTCTACTTATTATTCCCTTTCCAGGGTCCGGCTTGGTTGTTCCCCTGTAAATACAACCCAGACTGGTTGTTTCCTTGCCACTGTCTTTTGTTGTTATTTTGACTGGGCTGCTGATTACCTTGCTGATTTCCCTTTCTTTGATTCCCCTGGTTGTTGAAATTCTGATTGTAGCCACCGCTACTTCCTCCATCCCACTTTCTCTTTCCTTGAAAATTGCTATTATTATTGTTATAATAGCTTTGGTTTTGGTTTTGGGTTGGAGCTGGTGTGGTTGTTATTGTTTTCTTCTCATCTGGCACAACGGCCTCCATTTCCAAAGCTCGTCCTAAGACATCCGTATAGCTCAGTCCCCCGTGATTGGCTAAAGCGATCCCCAATTCGTGTCTTAGTTCCCCTCGGAATTTCTTGGAAATCTTTTCTTCGGTATCGTCCTAAGTAGGCGCATATCTTGATAGCTCGCAAAACTTGTCATCGTATTATGTCACAGTCATCTTACCCTGCTTCAAATTGTAGAACTCAGCCTCCTTCTGAGCCCTATACGTCTTCGGCACGTACTTGTCGTACAGTGCTTCCTTAAATTCGTCCCACGTAAGTCGAGCCAGATCTGTCTTGCCTCCCACCAGTAGTCAGCTGGTCCGGAGAGCTGGAATGCTATACACGAGAGTCGCTCCTCATCGGTACATCTGAGGAGTTTGAAGATTCTCTCAATTGATCGCACCCAAAGCTCAGCATCGCTAGGGTTGCCAGATCCATTAAATACGGGTGTGTTTCGTTTGAGGAAAAGATCCTCAATGTCCCTACGGGGTGGTGGTGGAGGTGGTGGTGAAGGGGATGGTGGAGGGGTATCATGGTGTTTTTGTTCTTGTTCTTGCTCTCTTTCATTTTCCGGTTGACGTCTTCCACGTCCTCTGGGCCTACCAGGGCCCCTTCTGTTGTTAACATTTCTCGGCGGCATTTTCTTCAACTATAGGGAGTAGGAATTCTCATTAGTCCTTTCTTTTAAACATTCTTTTACTTACTCACCCTCTTTCCAACTTAATCAAGTTAACGGAAAAGAAAAAAAAATCGAACATAACTTCAATACTAGCCCTTAAATCTTTTAACTTTTCAAGTTAAACTAAACTCTCGTTACACGAGTTCATTTGACATTCTGGTTTACTACATGATTTATAAGAAACTTTCTTGTGATCAAAACCCTTTCACGGGCCATGTATATATACATACATCAAAGAGAATATTAATTCTGCCTCCAATGAGGACTTATACAAAAAGTTAGACTACTACTAGTCTAAACTAGGTTGACTGCCTATCTATGAACCGGGTGCACTAACAAGCTGCATCTCCGTATCTACTGGAAGTACTAAAACGGAAACGATTCATACAATTTCATATCCGCTAGAGTACTACAATGACTAGTTACTGATCCGACTATGTACAGGACAAAAGAAACTACTACTACTACTAATACTACGCGTCTACGATGCTCTGCTCAACTAACTGCAGTCGAGTCCGAACTGCCCTCTACGGCCTGTAAACCCTTAGGGTCCTCCTCCGAATCCTCGTCCGGGTCCTCCTCCTCTGTCTCTGAACCAAAGACGAGCTGGAGTGCCTCGTCCTCCCTTAGAGTAGAGCCATCAGAAAGTGTAAGTAGGGGTGGTGATGGTACCTCTGAAACTGTCTCTTCTAAGTCTGAAACAAGATAATCTTCACTGGTCTCTACTGCACGCTTCTTCAGGGGAAGAAGGTGCTCTGGAACGGAACCAGACTCGTACTCCTCCCTAGAACGGACCCTGGATGGTCCCGCCTCTAACTGTCCTCTGACTACCTCCCACTTTGTGCAAATCTCCTCAAGCAGTGTCGATGGAGATGGTAGCTCAAGCATGGCAGTAAGCTCCGCGTCTATCTCCCGGTACCCTGACCCTGTCCCAAACAGTCCTGTCTCAAAAGGTCCTCGAACTCTTACACTAGGCTTGGGTAGAAAAGGAGTAGATAACCCTAACAGTGGAGCTGTCTCTGCGTCAATCTCTACGAGTCCTAGTCCTGGGATCAACTCCTCAAGTGGTCCAAGTGGAAGTGGTAGCTCTAGTCTAGCTGCGGGCTCCTCGTCCTCCTCTAACTGCTCTGCCTCCGAGTCCGACTCCTCACTAAGTACAAAGTCTAGTGGTATCTCCAATAACGCGGCCAACTCCGGATCCAAGTCTAAAGGCTCTGGCTCGGTAACTGCTGGGAAGTGACGGTAAGGAAGATGTGGCTCAAACGGGACTGGAACCATAAGCCTGCTATCCAAGAAACGCTCGTGTATAAATAGAGCGAATCCCGAGTAGTTGCCTGTCGGCTCTGTGTCGTCGTCGAAAACCCCAAGGAAAAACCATGCCACGCGGTGCACCCAACCGCGCCACTCGTCCGGCAGTCGCACAATCAGATCGGATATAGCCTGACTCTCCGGGATAAAGTGCCGTGCTGCATAGTAAACTGACGAGTAGTTACTCACTATCTGCCCTACGTCCTCCACACCATAATCTGCCTCATAACCGTGGTAATCATCCTGTAAAGTGTTTGCTGTGGCAAAGGTGCGCTCTTCCGAGCTGTAACGCGTCTCCTAACCATCCTACAAAAGTTTTTAAAGAAACACGGATCAGTAACAGGTAGGGAAATAACTTATCTTAATGAAATACTTAAATTACAAAATGAACATTCCTTATTTAATTGTAATATCACCACTTAGCAACCACTTATCATAAACATCTAGCAATTCAAGAAATTGCACTCAAACAATATATAGAAATAAAATTTCAAGATTTTATTTCCATCCTTTATTTCATTATTCATTTACATTTCTTACTTTATTTCCTCATAAACTTTCTTTCTTTATTCTTTATTACTTTCTTTCATTATTTCTTCCTTAAGGAAATTTTCTTAACGATTCTTACTTCATTAAAACAAAGTACGTCTACTTTGTTCATGTTACTCGTTCAAAAGTAACATTCGTTTACAAAAGATTCTGTCTTTCCCGACACTTGAATCTCGTACTTATCGTATTCTTGGTTCAATTACGAATTATGACATAAAATAAATTCCAAAGAAAAGAAATTATAACTGGAAAAATGACTTTAGAACCAAAGTTCTAGTCGACCTCAGGATCGAGCGATCGCTGGAAACTTACTAAGATTCGTACTTGGTTTGTGGTAATTATAACCAATCTCTTCTTGAAGTTCGAGCGAGGCGAACTCCAACTGAAAATGCCTTCGTTCATGTCACTTTCACGGAAGTAACATTTGTTTCTTTCGTGTACTTGGTACAGAATTAACGTACCTTATCATTATTTATCTTATTTTCTCGAAGGAATTTCTTATCGATATATTTTTTTATGAAAACAAAAGTTGACTCTGCCGTGTCTTTGTTCATGTTACGCACGTGACATTCGTCTACAGCAGTTCTTCCCGTTTCACGATCTCCTTTCGAAATCATTTGAACTAACGTTCTTAAAACGTCTAAGTTCTCGAGGAATCGGAAAGATCTTAGGTTTCAAGTCTATATTCTTAGCGAACCGGGAAAAATCCCTAGAATCAATCTAGATTCTCGTGCCATCATACTTTCAAATAAAAGAAATCATTGCGCAAACAATTTCACGTAATTCACATAGCAGAAAGTAGTATGATTCTCATACTTTCACAATTTCATTCTTGGCACCATTGTCATTCTTAACTTTTTGGAATACGTATTCAAAAATTTTCTTAAAAGAAAACACATTTCTGAAATTCTTTCTTTTCTTTATTTCTTTCCTTCGTTGAGTCGACGTAGCGGGAGGTTGAGTTGTCGTCTACACTCTTAAACTTAGTGTTACGACCCTAACTTTACTTGAAAGAAGACTCGGTCATAGAGTATATGCGAATACTCTATCTTACTACTGGAAGGAAGACTTGTATAAATAGCAGAAACGATTGCTCTGATACCACGCTGTCACAGCCCCAAATCCCGAGGGACGGCAGAAGCAGGGGTGCGACTAGGGTTGGATTAAAGAAGCGGGGAAGAAAGGGGATGAAAGAATAAACATACATAAGAGACGACATAATTTCTATGAACAAGACTTCATTAACGAAAGAAAGAGTTGATCTCGAAGGATCACTCGAACAAGATACTTCAAAAGCTTCTAAGTTATATTACAGAACTTAGACTACAGTGATTATTATACATAACATCAAAAAGAGTTTAGAGTCTAGCAGCGGATTTGTGAACTATAAACAAAAGTCTCCCTTAACTCTATTCACTCTAACTCAACCGTCGCCGCTTCCGTCACTTCAACCTACACATTTAGAAAACATATGCAGGGCTAAGTACAAAAGTACTTAGTGGGCACATTGCCAAAAACATAATCATAAGTATAGATAATCAGGCATTTCATTTTCTGTAGTGCACTGGGGTTTTTTTTCTTTTTAAGAGCCCGTGCCTACTAAACATTTTCGTTCTCATTTTCATAAAGGTTAGCTCTGCAGAGCATTTTTTATAGATGTTACGTTCAATCTTGACCAGTCATAATTCACCGTGGCTGGCTACCCCTCAACAGGATACCACATACACCACAGGCTACAGTGTACACAAAACTTTGGAAAGCATAATAGCTAACTCAAAGCCGATCGTTAGTTAACCCCTTTTGATTAACTCATAAGGTACAAGAGAACTCACATAAAACACAAAACAGTTCATGCCATAATTATCACTTTGAAAACACGATTATCAAAGCGATAAAGAAAAGGTTTTCGAGCATTGCTCGTTTTGTTTCATATATAAAAGCCCACCTTGATAGAATACAGAACTAAGACACGTGCTTCCGTCTTCTGATCTTCCGTCCTATCCTTGGTGTCGACTTCCTCCTTCATCATAAAAATCATACTTTAAAGCTCAGTCGCAAATGATAAACGAATACGAGAATCGAGTTAAGTTTTAGTCCTTTAGACTTTTTAGGCATTTGCACGCTAAACTAAACTCTTTTAGTTAAAAAGAAACGAGATACGAACGCGTCTCGTTTGACACTCACTCGGTTCTGAACTTGACACTTAGGTCAGTAGAAAGAAGGTAGTCGATAACTTTAAACGACTAAAAATATCAAAAGAGTTCAAGTTGAGAAGAATTCAACTTAAGAAAATAGATTTTGGAAATTCACTGCATAAGATCAGATCAGTAAGTCCACCCAGAACAGGGGATTTCGAAACAAGGGACGAATCTTATACCACAAGAGAGGTACAGGTGTCTAGTTTACTCTCTAATTTGCGGATCTCGATTCCAATAAACGAGCTATGAGATATTGCAGTTTCCGTGGAAGGTCGCAAAACTGCCGAGTGAAACCCTGATGCTCGATAAAATCGACGCACGGTTTTCTAGGTTTGTTTAAAGCTTAAACACTTTTATTTTCATTCAAAACCTGACCCAGAAAGTCACCACGTATCATCATACGTGATGAACTCCTTTTCATTTCCCGTCTATAAGCACGACGATTAAAACTCGTCCTTTCAAACTAAACAATTACTATACCAAAACAAATCCTAACTTCTCGTTCACAACTATAATTCGTCATTTCATAACTCAAATGCAAAAGCCGTCAACTACAAACTTGTTCTTTTATTCATAACAATCACTATTATCTAATTACTTTTCTTACTCGTCTTTTCTATCGTTACTTAGGATCGTTGTTTCGTTTCTTACCAAAATTCCAACGTCATTAGAATTCAATCAAATTCTACAATCTTATTCATCATCTATCAAGAATCATAATTACATAAATCATAACCTCAAACTATTATCTAATCTCGACTTATCGTCCGTCGTTCGTCTCTTACGAAAAATTTTACGTTCCCCGTTTTCGTTCAAATTTTACGACAACGATTATCATCTAACGAGCATTACTAACATGCAAATCATATTATCAAAACATTATCGAGCTTTAACTAAACGACGCGTCTTCGTCTCTTACGTTTTTCGTTTTATTTTTAGAGAAATCTCAATTAAATATATAATCATCCTCATGCATCGTATATCTCATTTCCATTAAACAATCGAGCATATCATAACATTTACTATCCTAAATCGACCCTTCTTCGTCTCTTAGGTTTTAAATTTTATTTTTAGAAAAATCTAAAACAATTCATAGAGTCAATTAATATCAAGAGGAACACTAATCTATCAATCAAACGACAAAGAAATCGAGCTACGATCAAAGCCCCAATTTCTCCCCAAAATTGGTAATAACCTAAGACAAGGGGTTCTTGATTTCTTTCTCTAATTCATCCATAGAACTCGATTCTAAACATCGTAGAACATGATTCGATCAAAGGACAACATGCTATTTCATTCCTCAAATTTTCGAAAAAAATAAAAATGGGGGAAACGAGATTTGTTCGGTTCAAATGGTAGATGAAGTTCTTACCTTTCGTATTATGGATTCAGAATTGTAAATGATCGGTAGATGCAAGAGTTAAGCACTTGAGGAAAGCTTGGAGTGGAGCTTCAATGGTGGAAGATGAGAGAAAAATGAGAGAGAGATGGAGGAGTGGTGGCGGTAATGGTGTGGTGGGAGAGAGAGGTGGTGAGTCATGGTATGACACATAAAGTAAGGAGAAATATCTAACAAAGCATAGTGACTCGTTAATGATGCATTTGGCGAGGGATTGTTAGACGAAATATCTCGTTTCCGGCTCTTAAATGTCGATTTAAAAGTCGAGAAATACTTTCCTAGATAGTTACGGATTCAACGAAATCCAATTTATCCGTTAGATTGGAAATAATTTACGTACTCGGAAAACCTAATTCGTTTTTCAAAATCCGAGAAAAAAGTCGGGACATCACAGTCCAAATTTCGTCCGGAAAATCATAAAAACTAACTTTCTCCGGTGAACTCGTCTCGAAGAAAAAGTGAATGTAAATTCTGACGGAATTTAATTCCGACCTTTCGGACGAAAAACTTACCGGACGCGATAATCCTAATACAGTAGTCGTTCGTCCGATTTCTCGAAATTATATTCGGAAACGGATTTCACCGTAAATCCTAGAATTTAATTTCATGATCTTAGGCGTGCAAAGCCATAATTATTATTAACTTTTATTTTTAAAGACTGTAGAAAAAGATGGGGCATTACAACTTTATTTTTACTTTTCAGCTTTACTCAGATACATGGGTGTATCTCTACCTCTCATTAATTCCTCTATCTTCGTATCAGAAATAATTGATAACTTCTTCTCCTTTTGTTCTCAACGTCATAAACTATTGTTAGTCTTTCATCGGGTAGTTAAAAACAAATCATAAAATTCTCGGTTAATTAACTCATTCTAACATTATATTCACATTCCTTTATTATTTAGTATTGAGGGCTTAGTGGGTAATTTGGAATTCTTTGACTCAACTTTTAAACTCGAGGAAACTTTACGATAACTATCGCGGCTTACCCTCAAGGTTCAACTCTTTAAGCTTCCAATTTACTTCTTCTATCTTTAGTTGGAAGATATCTACGCAAGTCTTTTTAAATGACTGTGAAATGCTCTTGTCAAATAATGGTTAGTTCTCAGCACGTCCTTAATCCATCATTTGCGAAATTCTTAAGAATTTTAGTTACTGATCTCTGTTACTGGGATAAATGCTGAATTCTCGGAATAGTTTTACTACGAATTTTTTTCTTAATTTCCCAAGTATAGGGCTAAAATTTTAATTCCTCGTTATTAAAAACTTGAGTGCTGGTTCGAAAAATGACCAGATTACTCGGAAGTAGGTTAGGTTTTACCTTTTTATTTTGCAAAAACTGAGATGTATCTTGTCACTCTTTAGACAAAAATTAACTCTCTGAGGTTTAGGAAAATCAAACTTTTTTATTTGACGTCTTAGTATTTCTCCTTTCTCATTTTATCTCGACTCCATCAATTTCTATTAAACTGTAGCTTTCTCTCTCAATGGATTGCTACGAATTCATTCTCTCTTAAATGGGATGGATGTATTAAGGACTTACGATCCTCATAGTCTCACTCTAGAATCAAAGAATCATTGAGATTGTGATCCTTTTTCCGACCATATATCCGTCCTTACGTATAAGCTCATTTAATGATTTTAACATAAGTTAGCTCACTCGAACTCATAAAAATAGTGATTTATATTTTAATCATCTTGTACATAAATAATTTGTACATCTTCTTTTCGACTATATCTTTTATTTAAGTAAATGTACGTCCTTTGCTCTAACGTACTCATCTATTAATTCATTTCATCTATTCTTATGCTCCTTCTTTTCAATCATATTAATATATCATTCAATCTAAAAATTTCCTTGTCTTTCAAAAGAAATTTCTCCCTACATATTGGAATGAATTTCTCAAATAATTAGCTTCATGCTAGAATAATTACTCAAAATATAATATCTTTAGCTTAAATAATTGCTAACCACTTTCATACTTCTTGAGACAATCATTTTCACAATTATCAAAAATTCCTCTTTGAAGAAGGAATAAAATTTCTCGATTCTAAAATTCTAGTCATTACTCTTTCACTCAAACTTATTCTCTTATTTTCCTCATACATAATACTTATAATCATATTGTTGACTTATTTCAATTAATACTCATACTCGTGAGTTTTTAATTAATCGTAGAGAAATACTAATAATGTATTTATTCCTTTACATCATTGTCTTAACTATAATATTCAATTTCTTTTCATCTTTAAGAATATTTCTTTATACTCTCTTCTTTTAATAAAAACATTTGCTATTTTTCTCAAAACTTCTTAACTCGATTCAAATCTTCATGCTTGCTTAAGCTCTTTTTATTTTTATAATCCGGATAATACTCTGATTGCTATCTCTTACTTGATGTCTTTCTCATTTTTATGTCTACTACTTTAAATGTTCGACTCAAGACATCATTTCTATTACTCGTCACATTTGACTCGATAATATCCTCATTCTCTTGCTTATAAAAGAATTACTTTCGTCATTCTCATTCTACATAAATATATTTATATACTATTATTATCTCGCTATATACATTTACTTTGAAAATATTTTTTTTTAATAGACAATAACATCTTATACATATCTTCAGAATATATGTATTTAATACCTCTAATATTATCCTTAGTTTACTTCTCACACACACACACACACACACACACATATATATATGTGTGTGTGTGTGTGTGTGTGTGTGTATATATTTCTCTCTTTTCTCAGTTCTCAACTCTCAAATACTTTCGGATTTCTTAAGCTTTTATCTCAATCATTCATCTCATGTACTCTCACCTCGAACTTTTAAATATCATCCCGGCATCCTTTAAACATTCATGGCATATAAACAAAATTTATGGTTTTAGCGACCTGTTCCTATATTATCCAACGATAGCCTCTTGTGAGGACTTAATGAAAAGTAGGAACGTTTATGCTCAAAATCTTCTTAACATCTACGCGATGTTTTATCGTTTCCTTCGTACGACCTGTCTTAATTTACATATAAACGTCGTATTTAATTTATTCGACTGAATTTTAAAGATTGTTTGGTTCTTCCACGGCTTTCTTGAAAAGTTCTCTAGGTGACGTTCTCGCTCGAGTTGTCTTCCTTTACTGCTTTCAACCTCGATTGCCATTTAATTGGAACGAGTTTGGTCATCGTCTGGGGTTACTGGGGTAATCCATGATGGCGTTTTAATATCGTTACCATGATTGTAAAGAGACGTTTCGTCATTACCGATAATGTACGGTTGAGGATAAGTTGACACGTCTCTACCAAACTCAAGTGGAAACCCTCGCTCGGATCTCGAAATAGGAACTCGTGGCGATTCTAGACGGATTCCTGATATTGGCTGAATATAACCGGTTCCTACTATTGCTTCCTCGGCATAATCAGTAAAAGACCTCTCTTGATTAGGAAAATAAATCGTTTCTAAGTTACTGCTGGAGATTGGCAAAGCTCGGAAAGCATCGTAGGGTCCATCAGATTGCGTTCTTCGAGAACTCGGCGATGCGTTAAACTCGAGTGGATAATCATTTCTTGGAGTAAAATTTCTCAAATAGTCGCGCGTAATGTTTGGGGGAGATCGAGGCATTGGAAGCATCCGATACGGAATAAAGTCATCTCGATTCTTGATAAATGGTCTTGGCGGAGGTGCACCAAATCTTATAAACTGATCGATTATGGTTGCTATGAACCCTTTGCAGTCTCCAGGCCAGTATACACTACCGTGCAACTGTCTCGCATAGGTGGGTATTAACGATGTTGTGCATTCGACCCATTCATCCGGGTGGACATTAACTAAATGAGTCATTCCCTTAATAGGGCTAACTCCAAGGTACTGGACTACTAGCCATAATTTGTGATAACGTACTAAAAATTCGGCTAGGTTTTCAAAATGACTTTTTGTATACAATCGATGTCACAGCCCTAAATCCCGAGGGACGGCAGAAGTCGGGGTGCGACTGGGATTGGATTAAAGAAGCGGGGAAGAAGGGGACTGACTAATTAAACATACATAAAAGACATCATACATTCAATGAACAAGACTTTACTATTAAAATGGAAGAGTTAATCTCGAAAGATTACTCGATAGAAAGTACTCGAAAGCATCTAAGTTAAAGATTACAGACTTAAACTACAGTGATTCACCAAATGTACATATCCTCAAAAGACTTAGAGTTTTGCAGCGGAAAGTAAGTCATAAGCTAAAGCATTCCTAACAACTCGACTCAACTTCAACCACCGCCGCTCTCGTCGCTTCAACCTGCACATTTAGAAAACATATGCAGGGCTAAGTACGAAAGTACTTAGTGGGCACGTTGCCGAAAACATAAACATAAGTATAGATAATCTGGCATTTCATAATTTGTAGCACATCGGGGTTTTGTTAAAAATAGCCCGTGTCTACTAAAATATTTTCTGACTCATTTTCACAATTTGGCTTGATCAAGCACTTTTTATAAATGTTACGTTCAAATCTTGACCAATTCTCATTCACCGTGGCTGGTTACCCCTCAACAGGATACCACATACACCACAGGCTACAAAGTGCACTAACTCTGGAAAGCGCTTAATAGCTAACTCAGAGCCGATCGATAGTTAACATCCTAGCGGTTAACTAATAAATCTGGAAAACACGAATGTTAACTCAGATAGGTACAACAGAACTCACATAAAACATAAAACATTTCATGCCATAATTATCACTTTGAAAACACGGATATCAAAGCGATAAGGAAAGGTTTTCGAGCATTGCTCATTTTGTTTCATATATAAAGCCCACCTTGATGATACAGAACTACTAAACAGGTTCCCGTTCTTCTATTCTTCCGTCCTTTCCTTAGTGCTGGCTTCCTCCTTCATCTTAAAATAATCACACTTTAAATTCGGTCGCAAAAGATAATCGAATACGGAAATTCGAATTAGGTTTTAGTCGTTTTGATTCTTTAGGCATTTGCACTCTACTAGTTTCATTTTAATTTAAACGGGAACGAGACTTGAACAAATCTCATTTAGAACTCGAAAGGTTTCATACTCTACTCTTAGGTCAGTAGAAAATATAGTCGTTAACTTATTACGGCTTAAACGATCAAAAAGAAACTAAGTTGCGAAGAAAACAACTTAGGAAAACAAGTTCTGGAATTTTCACTGCGCAATGCAGTAGTTCTGAGGACTGCCCAGAACAGAGGAATTGGAAACAGGGAATGAGCCCTGTACCATTAGAAAGCTTGGAAAGTCTAGTTTACGCTCCAATTTACGGATCTCAAATCCGATAAATGAGCTAAGAGATATTACAATTTTCGTATCACGATTTCGTGAATGTAAAAATCAGACGGTTTTCCGTTCCGAGTTCTAGAACAAAAAAGTTTTCGTACACGATATCCCTAAATACAGTAGTCAGCTAACTGACTTCCGTAATTTATTTTCAGAAACGGATTTCACCGTTGATTTTAGAATTCAGAATTGTAAACTTAGGCGTGCAAAGCCATTTTTATTATTAACTTTAAATTTTTAAGACTGTACGGAATTTTTGGGGTATTACATCCTACCCCCCTTGCGAAAAATTTCGTCCCGAAATTTGCATACCTTCATCAAAAAGATGAGGATATCTCTCCTTCATCTTCTCCTCGTGCTCCCACGTGGCTTCTTCTTGCCCGTGGTGGTTCCATAGCACTTTAACGATTGGTATCGATTTGGTTCTTAATTCTTGGACTTTTCTATCCAAAATCGATATCGGCTTCTCTTCGTAGCTTATATCAAATTCAAGAACTACGTCTTGCTTACTAATGACGTATTTAGGATCATAGACGTATTTTCTCAATTGAGAAACGTGAAATACGTTGTGGACACTTCCTAGACTTGGCGGTAAGGCCAATCTATAAGCGACGGGTCCTATCTTCTCGAGGATTTCATAAGGTCTTATGAACCTGGGTCTTAGTTTACCCTTAACTCCGAATCTAAGGATTCCTCTGGTCGGTGATATCTTAAGGAAAACTTTATCTCCTATTTCAATCTCAAGATTGGTTCGACGATCATCGACATAAGACTTCTGTCGGCTCTAGGCTTCTTTCATTCTATCTCGTATCTGCCGAACGATCTCAATCATCTCATTTACTGCATCGGGCCTAGATTCTTTCTCTCACCTACTTCGTCCCAATAAAGTGGTGATCTGCATTTCCTTCCATACAAAGCCTCATACGGCGCCATTCCTATCATGGCCTGATAGCTGTTGTTGTAAGCGAATTCAACCAAATGTAGAATGTCTTCCCAATTCGCGCCTCGGTCCAAAACCACTGTTCTTAACATATCGACTAAAATCTGAATCGTTCTCTTGGACTGTCCATCTGTCTGTGGGTGAAACGCTGTACTGAAATTAAGCTCTGTTCCCAGTTCTTTCTGCATCATAATCCAAAATCTCGAGGTAAATTTGGCGTCTCTATCAGATATTATGACCTTCGGTACTCCATGCAGACGTACAATCTCTCTGACGTACAACTGAGCTAGTTTCTCTGATCTGTAGGTAGTTTTAATCGGCAAGAAGTGTGCTGACTTTGTAAGCCTATCGATGATCACCCAAACAGCTGTGTTTCCTCTTCTTGACTTAGGCAAACTTGTGACAAAGTCCATAGCTATGCCTTCTCATTTCCATTCTGGGACATCCAATGGTTGTAGCAATCCATACGGTCGTCTGTGTAAAGCCTTAACTTGCTGACATGCCAAATATCTTTCTACAAACGAGGCAACGTCTCGTTTCATTCCATTCCACCAGAAGTTCCTTCTCAAATCTTGATACATTTTCGTACTTCCTGGGTGTGCTGTATAAGGTGTATCGTGAGCCTCACTCAAGATCTCATTCTTCAGTTCGCTGACGTCATCAGGAATACAAATTCTGCCTTCATAAAGGATCGCATTGTCTGGTGCTTCGGAATATCCATCTGGTTTATCTATTCTTATCTTTAATCGCAACTTTTCCATTGACTCGTCCTTCCTCTGAGCACTGATGATTCTTTCTCTCAAATCTGGTGTAGCTTCTAATGCTGCTATCTGACTTGTTATCGTAGCTGGCGTGTCGAGCACTTTGATATCCATCTTCTCGAATTCTCGCACTAAAGTTTCTTCCTCTACAAAAAAGCATCCTAACTTCGTTGGAGCCTTGTGACTCAATGCGTCTGCTACCACATTAGCCTTTCCTGGATGATAGTTAATTCCGCAGTCATAATCCTTGACCAGTTTAAGCCATCTCCTTTGTCTCATATTCAGTTCCTTCTGCTCGAAAAAGTACTTCAGACTCTTATGATCAGTGAATATCTCAACCCTTCCACCATAGAGATGGTGTCTCCAAATCTTTAATGCATGCACCACGGCTGCGAGTTCTAAGTCGTGGGTTGGGTACTCAACTTCGTGTGGTCGAAGTTGTCGTGAAACATAAGCTATCACTCGTCCATCTTGCATTAAGACGCAACCTAATCCATTTTTCAAGGCGTCGGTGTAAACCACATATTCCTTGTTTGTGTCTGGAAGAGCTAGTACTGGCGATGTGGTTAGCTTCTCCTTGAGCGTTTGGAAACTCTTCTCGCACTCGTCCATCCATTTAAATTTGGTTTCCTTCTGAAGTAACTGCGTCATTGGCCTAGCAATCGTGGAGAATCCTTCGATGAATCTTCTGTAGTAGCCTGCCAAACCTAAGAAACTTCTAATCTCGTTCTGACTCGTTGGTGACTTCCAGTTGTGCACTGCCTCTACCTTGGCTGGACCCACTTTGATTCCTTCCGCCGATACTATGTGTCCAAGGAACATTACTTCCTTCAGCCAAAATTCTCATTTACTGAATTTGGCATAGAGTTTCTCAGTTCTTAGTGTTTCCAACACTATCCGTAGATGTTCCTCGTGCTCCTTTTCATCCTTAGAGTAAACGAGGATGTCATCGATGAACACTAAAACGAATTTGTCCAAGTAAGGGTGGAAAACTCTATTCATAAGATCCATGAATACAGCTGGAGCATTGGTCAAACCAAATGACATTACTAGAAATTCGTAATGGCCATATCGGGTTCTAAAGGCGGTCTTCGGTACGTCTTCAGGTTTGATCTTCAGCTGATGGTACCCTGACCTTAAATCTATTTTGGAGAAGACTCCTGCACCCTTAAGCTGATTGAAAAGATCCTCGATCCTTGGCAAAGGATATTTGTTCTTGATTGTGATCTTGTTCAGTTCTCGATAATCTATACACATTCTCATCGATCCGTCATTTTTCCTAACAAACAACATGGGTGCTCCCCAAGGTGAGACGCTTGGCCTGATGAAACCAAGGTCTAGCAATTCTTGTAACTGGATTTTGAGCTCTTCTAGTTCTTTCGGTGCCATCCTATATGGGGCTTTAGACTTGGGTGCTGCTCCTGGTTCCAAGTCGATCGTGAAATCCACATGACGATCTGGTGGCAATCCTGGTAACACTTCTGGAAAGATGTCTTCATATTCATTTACAACTTTTACGTCTTGGATGGTCTTCTCGGCTCCTGGCTCTCCGACTAGGTACACGAGATAAGCTGTGGTACCTTTCTTCTTCATAAGTTTCATGGCTTGAAGGGCTGATATAATTGGTACGCCTCTACCCATGGAAATTCCGTGGAATTCGGTTGGTTCTTTACCCGGAGGTTGAAAAGAGATTTTTCTCTCGTTACAGAGAATCGTGGCATAATTCTCTGACAACCAATCCATTCCTAGGATTATATCTACGTCCCATATTATCATAACGTTTAAGTTGTTCGCCTTAACCTTAAGAGTTCCGATTTCTAGTTCTAGGTTAGAGCAAACATGAGTGGAAGTAGTGATCTCTCCTGAAGGTGTAGCTACT
Source organism: Schizonepeta tenuifolia (assembly GCA_029490685.1). NCBI lineage: Eukaryota > Viridiplantae > Streptophyta > Magnoliopsida > Lamiales > Lamiaceae > Schizonepeta > Schizonepeta tenuifolia. The sequence continues at coordinate 59,208,382 of CM055956.1, forward strand.
CTCATAGAATGTGCAGCTCTTACAGGTCTGATGTCTAAGTTATCGGCACACGAGCCAACAATGAAAGAATGCGATGCGCCAGTATCAAACAGTATCTTAATAGGGATGTTGTGTAGTTTTCCCATACCTGCTAGGTTGCCTTTTCCCTTGTGCTGGCCACCCTGTTTGATAGCGCATGCCCTTGCATTCTGTTGCTGCTGTGCATGCTGCTAGAACTGCTGTTGGTTCATTTGCTGCTGCGGCTGTGCTTGTATGGCTCTGAGAGGTATGGCTTGCAGCGGTTTCGAACAATCCTTCTTCATATGCCCCTTCTGTCCACAATTAAAACAGTTGGGGGTGCCTATCTGACAGACTCCAGGATGGGCTCTGTTGCACTTAGGGCAGACAGGAATGGTAACCTTCCCTGGGTTAGTTCCTCCCTGGTTGAAGTTTCGATGCTGCCCTTGCGGCTGGTTCTGTTGATCGTTGCCCTTCCATGGTGCGTTCTGCTTATTTCTCTGAATAAACAACCCCGATTAGTTGTTTCCCTGCCATGGTCTTTTGTTGTTGTTGTTGTTGTGGTTATTGTTCTGGCCAGACTGCTGATAGCCCTGCTGATTTCCAGTTCTCTGACTTCCCTGGTTGTTGAAGTTCTGATTGTAGCCACTATTACCTCCTCCATTCCACTTCCTCTTTCCCTGATAGTTGCTATTATTGTTGTTATAATAGCCTCGATTCTGGTTCTGTGCTGGAGCTGATGCAGTTGGTACAACTTTCTTCTCGTCAGGCACGATGGCCTCCATCTCTAAAGCTCTTCCCAAAATATCAGTGTAGCCTAGTCCCCCATGACTAGCTCGCACAATCCCTAGTTCATGTCGTAGTCCCCCTTGGAATTTCTTCGATAATTTCTCCTCGGTATCAACCAAAGTCGGCGCATACCTAGACAGCTCGCAAAACTTGGCGTCATACTCAGTTACGGTCAGCTTTCCTTGTTTCAAGCTATAGAACTCGGCTTCCTTCTGGGCTCTATACGTCTTGGGTACGTACTTATCAAACAGTATTTCCTTGAATTCTTCCCACGTGAAACGAGCTAGCTGCTCTGCGGGTATCACCTTCTGCCTTGCTTCCCACCAATAATATGCCGATCCAGTTAGTTAGAACACGACACATAGCATTCTCTCCTCATCAGTACATCTGAGGAGTTTGAATATCTTCTCAGTAGATCTTACCTATAGCTCAGCATCGCTAGGGCTGCCCGTTCCATTAAACATCGGGGGGTTTCGTTTGAGGAATAAATCCTTAATATCCCTATGGGGTGGTGGTGGAGGTGGTGGTGATGGGGGTTGTGATGGGGATGGTGATGGGGTATCATTCTGCTCGTGTTCTTGTTCTCTGTCGTTCTCCGGTTGACGTCTCCCACGTCCTCGAGGCCTTCCAGGTCCTTGACCTCTCCTATTGTTAACATTTCTTGGCGGCATTTTCTTTGATCTAAGGAAAATTGAAATTCTCATTAGTCCCTTCTGTTAATCACTCTTAGTACTTACTAGCTCGTTCTCAACTTAACCAAGTTCACGGGACGACATATCGAACATAGCTTCGATATTAACTTCGTAATCTTTTAACTTTCAGGTTAGACTTAAATTTCTCGTCACACGAATTCATTGACATTCTGATCTAATTACACGATTCATAGGAAATTTTTTTTGTGATTAAAACCCTCTCATGGGTCATGTATATATATATACATCAAAAAGAATATTAATTCTGCCTCCAACGAGGACTTATACAAAAAGTTAGACTACTACTAGTCTAAACTAGGCTGACTGCCTACTATTTACCGGGTGCACTAACAAGTTGCATCTCCGTACTTACTAAAAGTACTAGAACGGAAACGATTCATAAAATTTCGTATCCGTTAGAGTACTACAAAAACTAGTTACTGATCCGACTATGTACAGGAAAAAAGGACTACTACTACTAACATGCGTCTACGACGCTCTACTCCACAGACTAAAGTCGAGTCGGAACTGCCCTCTACGGCCTGAAAACCCTAAGAGTCCTCCTCTGGGTCCTCCTCCAGATCCTCGTCCGGGTCCTGCTCAGGATCCTCATCTGGGTCCTCCTCCTCAGACTCTGAACCGAAGACGAGCTGGAGTGCCTCGTCCTCCCTCAGAGTAGAAAGTGTAAATAGAGGTGGTGACGGTGCCTCTGAAACTGTCTCCTCAAGGTCTGAAACAAGGTAGTCCTCACTAGTCTCTACTGCATGCTTCTTCTGAGGAAGAAGGTGCTCAGGAATGGAACCGGAACCTGAACCCGACTCGAACTCCTCCCTAGAACGGACTCTGGACGGTCCTGCCTCTAACTGACCTCTGACTACGCCCCACTTCGCACAAATCTCCTCAAGCAGTGTCAGTGGAGATGGTAGCTCTAACATGGCGGCAAGCTCCGCATCAATCCCTCGGTACTCTGACTCAGCCTGAAACAGTCCTGTCTCTAAAGGTCCTCTGACTCTAACACAAACGTCAGGTAAGAACGGTGAAGATAATCCTAACAACGCGGCTGTCTCGGCATCGATCTCTACGAATCCCGGTCCTAGGATCAACTCCTCGATCTGTGTACTGACTGGCGGTAACTTTGGTGTAACAGTGGGCTTCTCGTCTACCTTTAACTACTCTGACTCCGTGTCAAACTCCCCACTCGGTACAAAGTCTGGTGGTATCTCCAACAAGGAGGAAAACTCTGGGTCCAAGTCTAGGTGCTCTAGCTCGGTCTCTGCGGGAAAGTGACTGTAGGGGAGATGCGGCTTTAAAGGAACTGGAAGCATGAATCTGCTATCAAAGAATCACCTGTGTACAAACAGGGCGAATCCTGTGTAGTTGTCGGTCGGCTCGGTGTCGTCGCCGAAAATCCCAAGAAAGTACCACGCCACGCGGTGCGCCCAACCGCGCCACTCGTCCAGTAAGTGCACAATCAGGTCGGATATCGCCTGACTCTCCGAAATCAAGTGCTGTACTACAAAATAAACTGACGAGAAGTTGCTTACTATCTGACCCACATCCTCCTTACCGTAATCTGCCTCGAAATCATAATACTCGTCTTGCATCATATCTAATATGGTACGCTCGCTCGTGGCCAAGGGCTGGCTCTTCCGAGCAGTAACACGAGTCCTAGCCATCCTACAAAAGTTTTAAGGAAACACAGATCAGTAACAGGTAGGGAAATAACTTATCTCAACGAAATACTTAAATTATAAAATGAACATTCCTTATTCAATTGTAATATCACCACTTAAAACAACCACTTATTACGACTTTTAACAATTCAAGAAATTACACTCAAACAATATATATAAATTTATATAATTAAAAAAAAAATTCAAGATTTTATTTCCATTCCTTATCTTACTACATTCTTACTTACTTTAATTCTTTATTATTTTCTCAACAACATTTCTTATCGATTCTTACTTATTAAAACAAAGTTCGTTTACTTTGTTCATGTTACTTATTCAAAAGTAACATCCATTTGCAAAAGAGTTTGTCGTTAATGACTCTTGATACTCGTACTAGTTGTAGTCTTCGTTCAAAGACGAAATATGGAATAAATTCCAAAAAAAATGGAATATAACTTAAAGAATAACTTTCTGGAAACTAAGTTCCAGTTGTCGTCGCTAGAATCGGGCGATCGATGGAAAAATTTAATCAAGCTTCGTGCTTGACTCCTAATAATCTATACAATTTTCTTCGTAGTGTTCGATCAGGACGAACCCTACTGAAACAAGAAATGAAAAGAAAACAGAATGACGTGACGCGAATGACGTCATTTATGTTACTTATATGTAAGCAACGTTCACTTATTTCATTTGGCTCTGATTCCCTTTATTCTATCTTCGTCGTCTCGTTCATATCTTTCTTAACTCGAAGCTGATGCTTCTCAAACGTCTAATGTTTCCTCCATTTACTAACACGATTTACCGAATGGTTTTTTTTTTTAATTTCATTTTCCTCGCAGGAAATTCTTGTTTGGGTTTTTAAAACAAAGTTCGACTTTGCCGAATCTTTATTCATGTCACTTTACGCACGTGACATTCATCAGTAGAAGTCCTTCTCGTGTTGGGGATCTCCTTTCGAAATCATTTCAAAATAACGTTTCTTAAAACGTCTAAATTCTCGAAGAACTGGAAAGACCTTAGGTTTCAAGTCTACGTTCTCATTGAACCGGGAAAAATCCCTAAACCAAATACATTCTTGTGTCCAAATATTTTTCAAAAGAAAGAAATTATCACGCAAATAATTTCACATAAGATAGTACTCGTACTATCGCATAATCACATAAAGTATACAAAATATAAAAATTATACTTCCATAAAATTCTTATTTTTGGCACACAACTCATTCTCATTCTCAATTTCATTCAATACTTGTTCATAGATTTCGTTTTTTAAAAGAAATCACATCATTAAAATTCTTTCCTTTTCCTCGTTGAGTCGACGTAGCGGGAGGTTTAGTTGACATATACATTCTCAATCTTAGTGTCACAACCTAACTCTTATCTTTTACTTGAAAGAAGACTCTGATCTAGAGTATATACAAATACTTTGTCCTATGACTCGAAAGAAGACTCGATATAGAGTACGAATGAATACTCTATATTATTACTCGAAGGAAGACTTGTATACAAATACCACTCTGTGGCATTACTAAAAGAATGACTCATACTAGAAAAGAATGACTCAGCTCTGTGGTAACTCCGTGGTATCACTAAAAAGAATGACTCAGACTAGAAGATTGACACATGACCGGAGCAGAAAACGAACCTCTGCTCTGATACAACTCTGTCACAGCCCCAAATCCCGAGGGACGGCAGAAGCCGAGGTGCGGCTGGGATTGGATTAAAGAAGCGGGGAAGAAGGGGACTGACTAATTAAACATACATAAAAGACATCATACATTCAATGAACAAGACTTTACTATTAAAAAGGAAGAGTTAATCTCGAAGGATTACTCGACAGAAAGTACTCGAAAGCATCTAAGTTAAAGATTACAGACTTAAACTACAGTGATTCACCAAATGTACATATCTTCAAAAGACTTAGAGTTTTGCAGCGGAAAGTAAGTCATAAGCTAAAGCATTCCTAACAACTCGACTCAACTTCAACCACCGCCGCTCTCGTCGCTTCAACCTGCACATTTAGAAAACATATGCAGGGCTAAGTACAAAAGTACTTAGTGGGCACGTTGCCGAAAACATAAACATAAGTATAGATAATCTGGCATTTCATAATTTGTAGCACATCGGGGTTTTGTTAAAAATAGCCCGTGTCTACTAAAATATTTTCTGACTCATTTTCACAATTTGGTTTGATCAAACACTTTTTACAAATGTTACGTTCAAATCTTAACCAATTCTCATTCATCGTGGATGGTTACCTCTCAACAGGATACCACATACACCACAGGCTACAAAGTGCACTAACTCTGGAAAGCGCTTAATAGCTAACTCAGAGCCGATCGATAGTTAACATCCTAGCGGTTAACTAATAAATCTGGAAAACACGAATGTTAACTCAGATAGGTACAAGAGAACTCACATAAAACATAAAACATTTCATGCCATAATTATCACTTTGAAAACACGGATATCAAAGCGATAAGGAAAGGTTTTCGAGCATTGCTCATTTTGTTTAATATATAAAAGCCCACCTTGATGATACAGAACTACTAAACAGGTTCCCGTTCTTCTATTCTTCCGTCCTTTCCTTAGTGCTGGCTTCCTCCTTCATCGTAAAATAATCACACTTTAAATTCGGTCGCAAAAGATAATCGAATACGGAAATTCGAATTAGGTTTTAGTCATTTTGATTCTTTAGGCATTTGCACGCTACTAGTTTCATTTTAATTTAAACGGGAATGAGACTTGAACAAATCTCGTTTAGAACTCGAAAGGTTTCATACTCGACTCTTAGGTCAGTAGAAAAGATAGTCGTTAACTTATTACGGCTTAAACGATCGAAAGAAACTAAATTGCAAAGAAACGAGCTAAGGATTAATGAGATCCGTAAATTGGAGCGTAAACTAGACTTTTCAAGCTTTCTAATGGTACAGGGCTCATCCCATGTTTCCAAATGCTCTGTTCTGGGCAGTCCCCAGAACTTCTGTATTGCTCAGTGAAATTTCAGAATTCAATTTCCTAAGTTGTTTTCTTTGCAACTTAGTTTCTTTCGATCTTTTAAGCCGTAATGAGTTATCGACTATATTTTCTACTGACCTAAGAGTCGAGTAAGGAACCTTTTGTAATGCCCCGTAAATTCCTTACGTTCTAAAAATATTTAAAGTTAATTAAATAAATGGCTTTGCACGCCTAAGTTTACAATTTTTGAATTCTAAGACTAACGGTCGAATCCGTTATTAAAAATAAATTACAAAAGTCTGATAGACGGCTACTGTATTTAAGGTTAACGCGTACGAAAAATTTTTAGTTCGTAAATTAAGAAAGGAAAACCGTTTAATTTTTACGTTTACAAAATTGTGATACGAACACGCCGAAAAAGTTTGTTTTTATGTTTTTTCGGACGAAACTCGGACTATGTCGTCCTGAGTTTTTGTCAAAATAAATTTTGTAGATTTATTTTCTAATTAAGTTCATACGTTAGATTTTTTTTAAATCAAATCGAATCGTGACGATTTTGTACCGAACAACGTTTTTCGTCGTTCGTTTTTCCGTAACGTCGGATCGCGTCGGTAAACCCGTAACCCTTAAAAATTGCTGCATGGGCAGTTGACACCTCATCTCCTTGGTGGAGGAATGCATGTTGACTTTGTTTAGTTTAGTGACACCTTAACTACACTTTTCATGTTTTTCAACAAGTTCATCATAACCAAAACTTAAACAAAACAAATCATTTCCTTCTCTCTCCCCAACCATCGGCTGCACTACCCTTTCCATCTCCATTTTCTTCATCTTCTCCACCTCTATCCACCATTGAAGACACCTTCAAAGCTTGAAGAAAGAACACAAGTCCTTAATGATCCATTCAAACACCATACATCCTTAGTTAAATCTTAAGGTAATGATCTTCTCCACAACTCCATCCATTTAGTTTTCTTTTCTTTTCTTTTTCTTCTTGTTCGAAAATTTAGAAGTTTGGAATGGATATTTTGATCTTAGAATAGTGTAATTGGATGTGTTAGATAGATTAATTGGAGATTAAAATAGAACAAAAATAAGAAACCTAACATCTATGTTAATGCAGAATTTTTTGGGAAAATAGTAGGATTTTTGTTTTTCTTCTTTTGATCATGGATTCTTGCTTAATAGATGTTTAATTAGGGTATGGAATGAAAAGGGATTGAAAGCCCTATGTGTTTGTAAGTTTTCAATTAGGATTTTGGATTGAATTTAGGGATTTTATGCATGTTAGTTGTTTTTGAAATTACAATTGATTAATGGATAATATAAGATGTTGATTAGTGAATATATGTTGTTAATTGGAGAAGGAAATCATCCCCTTAACATATGTTTAAAACCAGAAAATTATAGAGTAATTGGGGGTTTATACATGTTTGATATAAGTGATCATTTGTTAGTTGATATTATTGTTTATAATGAAATTTAGAACATCTTTCTAGTTGATGTCATAAGCATTCGAGTTGAAATAATATGGATTATAGTTATAATCGAGAGCTAGTACGCGTTTGAAATTTCTTTGTTGGTATAGTACTTGTTAGTTGAAATCCGACGTTAGAACGTCATGCTTTTGAGCGAGTTTTGAGAAGGAGTTTGTCACGTACGGAGGTACGTGATGACTGTCTTGAGAGTCCAGTTTCTAAAAAAATGAATACGAGAGCTTAAAACGAACCTAAAACGTTATACGTCGAACTTATCAATCAATTAGGGTTTCCACGGCAGTTTTGCGACCCTCGCCGGAAACTGTAATATCTTCCAACTCGTTTATCGGATTTGTGATCCGTAAATTGGAGTGCAAGCTAGACTTCCTAAGGTTTCTAATGGTATAGGGCTCACCCCCTGTTTCCAAGTCCGCTTTTCTGGACAGCCTCCAGAGTTACTGGACTGTGCAGTGAAATTTCAGTTTCTTGTTTCCTAAGTTGTTTAATTCACAACTTAGTTTCTTTCAAACGTTTAAGCCATTTTTAGCTAACGAACATCTCCCTACTGACCTTAGGGTCAAGTATAGAACCTTGAGTGATGAAAACCAGTCGAGATCTTATATCTTATCCTTTCATTAAAGAAGTAATAAAAGAGAAATTTCATAAGTCGTTCAAGGAACTAAAATATAAATCGCCTAAGTTGATTCTTTCCAACTTAGTTTCTTATAATCCTTAAAGTCGTATTAAGACATCGACTACCTTCTCTACTGACTCGAGAGTCAAGTATGAGATCTTCCAAGTTCTAAACGAGATTGGTACAAGTCTCGTTTTCCGTTTAAGTAAAACGAATCTAGTAAGCGTGCAAATGCCTAAAGAATGAAACAACTAAAACTTCTTCGATTCTCTTTCTTCGAGTATCTTTTACGAACCGTTTTTAAGTATATTTTATTTTACGATGAAGGAGGAAACCAACTCTAGAGAAAGGACGGGAGAACCCTAGTTGGAAGCTTTTGCTTATAAGTTCTGTAAAACAAAGATGGGCTTTTATTCGTGGGTTTTTCCACAAACCGAAAGTGAAGTTTACAGCTTTGATAACTGTGTTTTATCAACGTGATAATCTTGGCATAAAATGTTTAACTGTTTTATGTGAGTTCTCTTGTACCTTTCTGAGTTAACCTTCGGGCTTTTCAGAATTTATAGTTAACCGCTAGGATTGTTAACTATTATCGATCAGCTCTGAGTTAGCTATTAAGCGCTTTCCAGAGTTAGTGCACTTTGTAACCTGTGGTGTATGTGGTATCCTGTTGAGGGGTAGCCAGCCACGGTGAATTAGCTTTGGTCAAGATTGAACATAACATACTCTAAAAATGCTTGCGCAAGCTGCTTTATACAAATTAGTCAGAAAAGGTTTAGTAAGCTCGGGCCTTTTCAACAAAACCCCGATGCGCTACGGTTATAAAATGCCAGATTATTTATACTTATGATTATGATTTCGGCATCGTTCCCACTAAGTACGTTTGTACTTAGCCCTGCATTGTTTTCTAAATGTGCAGGTTGAAGCGACGGTGAGCGGCGACGGTTGATGTTGAGTTAAAAGATAGGATGTTTAGTTAGAACCCTTCCGCTGCCAAACTTTGAATTTCTTTGATGTACTTTTGAACAATATTCAGTAGTCTAAGTATGTAAATTTTGAACTTAGTTTCTTTTTATACTTTTGTCGAGTAATCTTTAGGGATTAACTCTTTCTTATTGATATTCAAGTCTTATTCATAGTTTGTCGATGTTTTTCATGTATGTTTAGTCAATTAGCCCCCTTCTTCCCCACTTCTTTAATCCAACCCCAGTCGCACCCCGGCTTCTGCCGTCCCTCGGGATTTGGGGCTGTGACACCTTTCGAGTTTTAAATGAGATTTGTTCAAGTCTCGTTCCCGATTAATCAAAAAGAATTAGTAGTGTGCAAAAGCCTAAAGAACTAAAAGACGGAAACTAAAACCTAATTCCAATCTCCATTTTCTTAAATCTTTTACGACCGAATTTTAAGTGTGATTATTTTACGATGAAGGAGGAAGTCAGCAGTAAGGAAAAAACGGAAGATTAGGAGAACGGAAGCCTACTTTAGTTCTGTAAACGCTAAGGTGGGCTTTTATTCTATAACAAATAAAATGTGGGTTTTTCCACAACTCGAAAGTAATTCTTTATCGCTTTGATAAATGAGTTTTCAAAGTGATAATCATAGCATAAATTGTTTAAATATTTTATGTGAGTTCTCCTGTACCTATCTGAGTAAACATTCGTGTTTCCCAGATTTATGAGTTAATCAAAATAGGTTAACTAATGATCGGCTCTGAGTTAGCTATTAAGTGGAGAAATTGAGTAACTGAAAAGTATGTATCCGATCAAGGAGAATATTATGAAAAGTATGTATCCGATCAAGTCAAAACTGAGGAGAAAATAGCCAGGAAGCTTCAGGGAGAACTTAAGTATAAACTGGGAATAGCAGTAGCCAGACATGAGGGACTGAGTTATGCAGAACTACTAGGACGAGTCCGTGAAATAGAGGCATTAGTGCCTAATAAAGGAAAGATGGTGATGCCCACACCAGCACTAAAACAGACTTCAACCCAAAACCCTTCCAACAATAATATTATCCATAAGGGAAAGAGGAAATGGGAAAGGAGTAGCAGTGAGTGTTACCAGTGCCACAACAATTAAGGAAAACAGAATAGGACTCGGCAGAGTCTTCAGCAGCCAGGAAAAGGAAGTAACTATGGAAAGGAAGTAGAGCAAATGAATAAATCACAGGGAAATAAACAATCAAGTTAGGGCAAGAGAAACCATCTACTAAGACAGCTGCAAGGGCAGCCAAGGAACGGTAACCAAGAAAAAATCACTAATCCCGATTACCCTAAGTGTAATAAGGAACACCCCGGTGTTTGTTTAGCAAAAACTAGTGTTTGCTTTAACTGTGGACGTAAGGGGCACGTTAAGAGGGATTGTCCCGAGCCGTGGCAAGCAGTAGAACAAAAACGAGAATTTTCTACTTGTTCTAGATGTGATAAGAAGCATGAGGGTGTGTGTCTAGCAAACACGGATAAATGTTTTAATTGTGGGCAGACGGGGCATATAAGGAGGAGTTGTCCAACGCTGTTTCGGACGGCAAAACCAAATCAGTACGGCCAGCATCAACCATCAAATACAACTCAAGTCCAGTCACAGCCAAAGCTGATACAATCACAACAGAATGCAAGTGCATGCATGATTAGGCAGGAGAGGTATAATGAAGGCAAGGGAGATCTGGCAGGTATTGGACGAACCTTATAAATTACCCTGTCATAATTGTTGACCCGTATTAGAACTTTATACCAGGTTTCTAGTACCTATTGACCCTATAGGGCTAAGATTAGAACGCACTAATTGTGAAATAGGAACAATTACGCTTCAGGGAGTGATGATAATCTCATAGAATTATTCCCTTAGTTTCGCGGAGCATAGAATTTAATTTAGGGTCTTTCTGTTAGAACATAGCAATCGATTGGGAAGTAATAAAATGTACGACATATATATATAATTTTAGGAATAGACTTGTTGTTTGAGAATTACCACGATTTTCTGCAACGAGAGAAAAATCTCTTTTCAACCCCGAGTAGAGAACCTACAGAATTCTATGGAAATTTCAACGGGCATGAGGATACTGATAATGTCCGCCCCATAAGCCAAGATGTCGATAAGGAAGAAAGATACGAGCAGCTTCCAAATCAAAGGCCTTATGTAGAATGGTATCGAATGAGTTAGAGGAGCTTAAGATCCAACCCACGACTTAGAGCTTGCAGCCATAGTACATGCAATGAAATTTGGACACACCATCTATATGGTGTAAAGGATGAGATCTTCACAGATATGTGTTTTCGAGTAAAGGAATTAACATAAGACAAAAGAGATGGCTCGAATTAGTAAAATATTATTAATATGAAATTAAATTACCAGCTAGAAAAAAAAAAAAAAAAAAAAACTAAGCGTAAGAATAAACACGCTGAGTCGTAAGACTCTATCTAAGTTTAGGTATCTCTACGTCGGAGAAGAAACACTTATACGAGGATTTGAGATGATGGATATAGGAAGACATGATGCATCAACATCGATCGCAGGGCAAATAACGGCACGAGTAGCTATACCAAATTGCGAGAAAGATTATAAGTATCTAGAGAAAGGACGAGCCAATGAATAAGCTTTGACTAAGTGTAAGAATGGATAAACCAGACAGTGAATCTGAAGCAATGAGTATTATGATAGAAATTAAAGAGTAGACTTAGTATTTCCGATGATGACGAATTTAAGATTTAAGAAAGGATTTCTAGTGGAATAGAGTGAAACGAGACGTTGCCTAGTTTGGTAGAAAGATTTTTAGCTTATAAGAAAGTGAAAGTCCTTCACTGACAACTGTACGAGTTGTGATAACCGTTAAGGTATTCCGGAATGGAAATGGAAGGATATGGTTACGATTTTATGACAACGAGATGTTTGTAGGTCACAAGGCAGAAAAGTTAGATAACAAACTTAACTTTAGTACCGCTTCTCACCTCCAGTTGAATGGACAGTTCGAGAAAACGATTCAGATACTCGTTGATAAGCTAAGAACGATAATATTAGCCCGAAGAGCGAAATGGAGAAGGAAACACCTTGCCATCAATCAAATTGTTATAACAATAATTATTAAGCTACGATAGGTATTACGACTTACGAGACCTTGTAGAAGGAAAAGATTTACATAGTCGCCTTATTATTATAAGGTAGGTGAAAGCAAGAATTTAGGACCAAACGCGGTCAATGAAATGATCGAGATCATTCGATAGATTCGAGTCAGAATAAAACGAGTTTAAAGAAGACAAAAGTCTTAAGTATATACGACAATTCGAACTTAATAATTGAGAAGGAAAATAAAAGCTCCTTAAGATTTCTCCGTTAATGAGAAACATTAGTTTCGTGTCAAGTTCAGACTTCGATAAAGATTTATATAATTAGCAAATAACTTGGAAAAGATAGCTTTCAATGCGAATAGTTATGGCTTTATCGCCAAATTTATGAAATACTTATTTTATGTATATCTCATTTTGAGAAGAAGTATGAACGTTTGATTCTACACACATAGTTGGTCAGCAAGACGTTGATCTTGAAATCAACTTAAGATATTAGGAAAGACCGCAATCGATTTTGGATCGAAAAGCGTGAAAGTTAAGAAGTGAGTCGATACGATTAGTAAAAGTGTTATAAGATCATCACGGGTAAGAGGAAGCCACCTGAGAATTTAAAGAAGAGTCGAGAAAAGAGTACCCCGAACAGTTTAAGAAGATAAGCAAATTTCGGGACGAAATTTTTCGTAAGGGGGGTAGGATGTAATACCCCAGACTTTTTCTACAGTCTTTAAAAATTTAAAGTTAATAATAAAAATGGCTTTGCACGCCTAAGATCATGAAATTAAATTCTAAGATTTACGGTGAAATCCATTTCCGAAAATAAATTCCAGAAATCGGACGAACGACTACTGTATTAGGGTTTTTCGCGTCCGTTAAGTTTTTCGCCCGGAAACTCGGAATCTAATTCCGTCTGATTTTTACATTCACGAAATCACGATACGAACTCGCCCGAGAATGTTCGTTATTATGATTTTCCGGACGAAACTCGGACTGTGATGTCCCGAGATTTTGTCGGATTTTAATTTTCAAATATTACTTTCCGAGTAAGTAAAATATATCGGAATTTATGGTAGAATCGGAATTTGACGATTTTGTGCCGAGATACGTTTTTCGTCTTTCGATTTCCGTAACGTCGTATCGTGCCGGAAAAACGCGTATTTCTCATTTTTCTCCCCCTCTTAGCCGACTTCATCACCCTCACAACCAAGATATTTCATTACTTTATAGTATTATACCTTATGACTAATGTCCTTTTATTTCTAACACTTTACACCTAATGTAGTTACTATTTTAACTACTTAGTCATCACCATCATCCTCACTCTCTCCCTCTCAATCACGATACACACACACACTTATACTCTTTCTCTCAATTTTTTCATTCTCCATTGATGAACTTGAAGCTTGGAGCAAGAAATCTTCATAAGTTCATCATCCAACCATCAATCTTCTAACTTCCTTCACTATAGCTCAAGGTAATCTTCTCCTCTCTTGATCTGTCCATTCGAAATCTTTTTTCTTTTATTTTTCATAGTGACCGAAAATTTAAGATGATGTAGGAGATGTTTTGAGTTTTAATTAAGGTATTTAGATGTATTAGAATCGATTCTATGGATGAATTGAAGAAAGAAATCAAGAACCCTAAAACCTATATAATACCGAAATTTAAGGCTTTCTATGTAGGATAATTGGATTCTTCAATTGGTTGGATAATTATGCTTAGGAGATGTTCAATTGATGATTAAAACAAAAAGAAATCAAAACTCCTATGTTTTTAATGAAAACCGAGTTCTAGGGGTTAGGGTTTGAAGGAGAAATCTAAATTAATGATGTAGTATTGTTAATCTTTGGATAACTCATGTTGTAGTAGTATTAGTATTGGATTAATGGAGTTGATTGTTGAAGAAAATCACCCTTTTAAATTATTTAGTATTACCGATTTTAGGGGGATAATTAGGGGTTAATTGTAGTTTGATTTAATTGATGTAATAAGGATGGATTAATGTTTCTTATGATATTAGTTGATAATAGGAATTAATTGGAATTATTCTAAAATTATTTTGTAGAACGTAAGAGACAAAGAATTCGAATTTAACCGAGTTTGGTAAATGATTTGATGTTGTGTCATACGTAATAATGAATCTCGTTAGATGATGATTAACGTCGTAGAAAATGAACGAATTCCTATAACTTTGGAAATTTTGTAAGAGACGAACAAGTGATCGTAAATAATAACCGAGAAGTCGAGTAGGAATGATAATTGGAAATTAATGATCACTAATGTTGAGGGAACGAAATTGTAGTTGACGTCGTGTTGATCCGAGCTATGAAATGTCAAGTTTTAGTTATAATCGAGAAATAGAAACGTGATTCGTTAACTTGTTTGGTATAGTACTTGTTTAGATTTAACGCCGATGTTTGTAACGTCGTGGTTATAGACAAGAAACGAAAAGGAGTTCTTCATGTACGGGAGTACATGTAGACTGCCCTGAAGTGTTAAAATCGTGAGAATGTAGGTTCGATAACTTAGAACGAACCTAGGATGTCGTACGTCGATTATAGTGAGCCGTTAGGGTTAGCCGCGGCAGTTTTGCGACCCTTCCCGGAAACTGTAATATCTCTTAGCTCGTTTATCGGATTTGAGATCCGTAAATTGGAGCGTAAACTAGACTTTTCAAGCTTTCTAATAGTACAGGGCTCATCCCCTTTTTCCAAATGCTCTGTTCTGGGCAGTCCCCAGAACTTCTGTATTGCGCACTGAAATTTCAGAATTCAATTTCCTAAGTTGTTTTCTTCGCAACTTAGTTTCTTTCGATCTTTTAAGCCGTAATGAGTTATCGACTATATTTTCTACTGACCTAAGAGTAGAGTAAGGAACCTTTTGAGTTTTAAACGAGATTTGTTCAAGTCTCGTTCCCGATTAATAAAAAAGAATTAGTAGCGTGCAAATGCCTAAAGAACAAAAAGACGGAAACTAAAACCTAATTCCAATCTCCGTTTTCTTAAATCTTTTACGACCGAATTTTAAGTGTGATTATTTCACGATGAAGGAGGAAGTCAGCAGTAAGGAAAAACGGAAGATCAGGAGAACGAAAGCCTACTTTAGTTCTGTAAACGCTAAGGTGGGCTTTTATTCTATAACAAATAAAATGTGGGTTTTTCCACAACTCGAAAGTAATTCTTTATCGCTTTGATAAATGAGTTTTCAAAGTGATAATCATGGCATAAATTGTTTAAATATTTTATGTGAGTTCTCCTGTACCTATCTGAGTAAACATTCGTGTTTCCCAGATTTATGAGTTAATCAAAATAGGTTAACTAATGATCGGCTCTGAGTTAGCTATTAAGTGCTTTCCAGAGTTAGTGCACTTTGTAACCTGTGGTGTATGTGGTATCCTGTTGAGGGGTAACCAGCCACGGTGAATGAGGAGTTGGTCAAGATTTGAACGTAATATACTAGAAAAATGCTTGTACAAGCTAATTTATATAAATGAGTCAGAAAATGTTTAGTAGACACGGGCCATTTTCAATAAAACCCCGATGTGCTACGATTATGAAATGCCTGATTATTTATATTTATGAATATGTTTTCGGCAACGTGCCCACTAAGTACTTTTGTACTTAGCCCTGCATATGTTTTCTAAATGTGCAGGTTGAAGCGATGGAAGCGGCGAGGCTTGAATTAAGTTGTCTTAGGAAGACTTTAGTTAGTATGAATCACATTTCCGCTGCAAAACTCTAAGTACTTTGATGTTATGTACATTACGTAAAACTCTGTAGTTTATGTCTGTAAACTTAAACTTAGATGCCTTTTGAGTACCTTCTGTCGAGTAATCCTTCGAGAATTACTCTTCCTTTTGTAAATAAAGTCTTGTTCATAGAATGTATGATGTCTCTTATGTATGTATGTTTAGTCAGTCCCCTTCTTCCCCGCTTCTTTAATCCAATCCCAGTCGCACCCCGGCTTCTGTCATCCCTCGGGATTTGGGGTTGTGACAATCTTCTTATATACTTTGATTTATTGAGAATCGTCTCATTTCTTATTCGATTTCACTAATTCAAAGTTCTATTGAACTCACAAAAATTTCAGTTACTCAATTTCTCCATTAATTTCATCTTTTAACTTCAAATACTCAAGAGTTATATTTGTACCCTATTTTACTCGATTATTTTAGGATTTCTCTATAGAATTTTATTTCCTTCATTTTTAATGCTTCTTTATACTCAAATAAATTCTAATTTCTATTTCTCAACTCATTTTATCTCTTTTAAGCTCAAAATACTATAAGTCTTTTTCCAAGACTTAATATCTTCTAATAAAATAGGAATTTCCCCTTTGATGTTCCAGCTCTTGATTTTATTGGATATTTCTACTCCAAAATATTTTTAATCTCTTTATTTTTCATCTAATTCATCAATCTGTGCTTAAAAATTTTAAAATCACAATTTCCTATCTTTTATACTCTTCGAATTTTCATAATTTGTTCATAAGATTTTATTTCTTCAATCCTTCTTAAATTTAAGCTCTTTTCATCTCAATTTTTATTTTTATATCATCAATTCTTCCAAAAATTCATAGGAATTAAAATTCCAAATTTTCTATATATATATATATATCACGAAAATATATAAATATTTATATGAACTCATTTCTTTCTTTTGGTGGTGTCTTCTTCCACAAATATTGTTCAATTTTATTTTTAATCCATCAATTCATCAAATAAACTCATAAAAACACAAAATCATATAGATCCATAGAAAAATTTCATGCTTCTATTTAAATCATATATTCATGTTCCTCATCTCTTGATTTAATTAAATTCATCCTCAAATTCATCATAGAACATATATATCAAAAATAAATATTTAATATTCATCATCTTCTCCAAGTTATCTTTTCTTAACAACATGCTTATTTCTTCATTTTAATCACTTCATCATACTCATATATCATCATAGAACTCATATAAAAGCATCAAACTCAAGAAATCAATCAAAACTCACACAAATCATTTTTAAGGCATAGTCTTCGATTTTTATATGTTTTCTTGCATATTTGTTTATTTTGTTCACTCAATCATCTTAGCATGCTTAGACATAATTCTAAAACTAATACATATCTTCAAAATCGATAATTCAATCAAGACATCAAAAATCCCTTTTTTATTTTTATCAAAACCGTAGGTTATATATATATATATATGTATAGCATGGATTTTTCTTCTTGTTTCTCTAGCATGGAAGGCATGAATACTCATGGTTTAAACTTAAAGATTCAAGGATCAAATCTTCTTCTCATACTCAAGAAAATAATCGATCAAGAAGGGAAAGAAAATCAAGGATTTCTCGATCTTATTTTAGGTTTTTGAAGGAATAAGAGTTAGAACTCAACTCCTTGCTACTCCTTGATCCTTCATGAGCTCAAAACAAAGAAAAATATGAAGGTTATGAGCATGAGGAGCAGCTGCTGGTCATGGAAGAAAAAGTAAGAGAATCATGGTTCTTACTTGAATTTTTAAAGTAAAAATGATAGAACTTAGATCTCTTGACACTCTAGCTCCCTTTTCATCGATTTTCTTGAGGTTTAATGGAGAAAAGTGATAGCTCATGGAGGGAAGGAGCTCACGGCAGCCATGATCATGGAGGAAGAAAATTTTCGTTTTTTCTTTGTATTTTTCAAGTATTAGGGTTCATATCTTGAACCCTTGGATTTTCTATCTCTTTTCTTGATTTTGTTCGAAAGTTATGGAGGTTGGAGGAGCTTGGGAGCTGCTGCTATGGAGGTTGAAGGAGAGAGAGATGATTGTGAGGAAGATGATGATGAAAGCGTATGAAGAGAGAGAGAAATGGTTAGATGCATGAATGAAGACAAAATGAAAAGTTGCATGCTACTTCACTTAAGAAAAGACAAGAGAGTGTAATACACTCTCTAAGTGAGAGTGGGAGAGAAATTGGCTGAGGAAAAAGGATAAGAATGGCTGGTAATAAAGGGATAAAATCAGATTTTTATCTATTAAAAATTCCCGGTAGAAAAGAGTTTATCCGATTAATATTTCCCTCTTTAACGTCAAACTTTATTCCCTCATTCCGGCGCTTTCTAAGCATCGGATTTCACTCTAACTCGTTTCATCACTTATAAAATAATTTATGGATTCTAAAGATACCAAATTTCATATAAAATTCTCAAGAATGAAGAAAGTCGGAAAATCGCTATCGTGTGCGCTCGTCATCAACTTAAAAGTAGCTCAAAACGCAATTTCTAAATCTCGGATTTTTTTCTAAATTGCATCATTTGTCATGAAATAATTTTTAGATTCGGAAACACTCAAGTTTCAGTAAAAATTCCCGTTTAATCAAAAGGTCGTAAAATGACGCGATAAGTTACTATTCACTTTAGTCGCATTTTCAAAATAAATTTATTCTCGACTCAAATGACCTCAGAAAATTCTCAAACTCATATCATAGGTCTCAAACTAAATTCTAGATTCCAATGACACAAATTAAAACGAAATCGGGGTCCGTTGACCGAGGGTTGACTTTTTGGTCAAAGTTACTATTCATCGGACGGTTGACCGTCACGAAATTTTTCGAAATTCGAACTCAAACAAAATCTCGCATTTTTAAACTCATATAACTCATCTCATCTTCGTTTCAAGTTTCTGAAACCATAAAATTACTATTTTACCCTCTAGGGGCATTTTGGTAATTTCATGAGAAAATTTCTCCTCGGAAATTTTTATCTCATAGAATCACACATAATCACATATAATAACATTTCAAAAGCACTTAAGTGCACATAATCATATTTAGGATGATTAATTAGGGTTATAAATTACGGGGTATTACATCCCTTTCCCCTAAAAAAAATTCCGTCCCGAAATTTGCTAGTGCTTCAGAAAATGGTTCGGCAAATATCTCTTTCATCTCGTTATAAAGCTTTCTCAACACTTCTCTTAAGAATCAATATGTTCTTGTCTAGCAAATCGATTTTATTCGAAGTTGTCGGATCTTTACGATTCGGAATCTTCTCAGTTAATCTCTTATGACTCATGTTAGGTTCGAGGTCTCGTTTGTAAGACTAAGTACGTCTTTTGGATCGTAATCACATCTCGTGACAATATCAGGAAAATTTTCCATAGTTTGGGGGTGAAGCTAAATATCAACATCTACTGATCTATTCGGACTTAAGCCTTCTTTGGCTTTGACGAGTCAAATTTTTCTTGAAATGATGATTCTCATCAATAATTCCATCTCGGAATTTAATTCTATTTTCAGCGTAACTTTCATTGACTCTAAACTCGTTCTCGTCATCTCGAATCTGATGAAGAGATTCTATTGATCTCTTAACTTCTTTTGATACTATAACCATTCTCTTACTTTACTTTTCCTTAGAAGGACAAAATACGCCGTTCTTCTTTACTTTAATGGCTGTCATTCGTGGCGTAACGTTAAAATTTCTCTTTATCTATCATCATTTTGCCGACAGAAATTCGAGGTTTCGAACAATCATAGTCGTACTCAAATCTTTACTAAACATTACATTACTATCTCGCATACGTATTTTGCTTCGTCTTCTCCATTTTACTCGTTTAGAGTTGTTATTCTCGATCTTGATACGTTTCGTACGTTAAAGATGCCTGATATGGCGTATCACGAACTTAATTCATAAATTTTTTAGATTCTTCGTCAGTTAATACGTAAAAACTATTACGGTACGTCAAAACGTCGTCTCTTCTTTCTCAAAATTCATCACGTCTTCATTTCGAGCTCTAAACTTCTCTCATACATCGATAACTCAAAATTTTATCTTGAAATATTTATAAAGTACGTATTTACTTAATCCCTTAAGTTGTATAGCCAATTCCACGTCAAACGCTTGGTTGAGGCTTCAGTATACGTCAAATTACTCATAGTTGCTAAGAATATGCGAATATTTTGCCGTAAACCGGCACGAAAGAGCTCACATTTTTTTCTTTTCGATCATCTCTACTTGATCAGGCACGAAAACGGCCTAATTAGTAAAATTCGCGATCATACTCAGCTTCAATTCTCTTTTCTTGACGTAGGTTAACGATCTCATTTGCCTTTTGCGTCCTATGACTTCTAGGAACGTATTCTTCAAACAGGGTTTTCCTTAAACTGATCTCAAGTCAAGTTCGTACGTTACTCAGGGGTAAACATGCGTTAACAGAATCTTCACCAATAATTGGCGACTCGTTTTAACTTATACGTCATTTACTCTAAACGTTCGTAATCATTGTATCTAAGGAAATTTTGAAAATTCATTCAACCGAACGAACCCAGTCCTCAACTTCTGTGGGACTGCCTTTATCTTCAAATGTTGAAGGGTTTTATCGAAGAAAAAGTTTCTCGATTTTCTTATTATTTGGAGGAAATGGGGTTAATTCTCTGTATTCTTCCTCTTCATTATTTCTATCGTTTCTTTTTCTTCCTCTCGAAAATATTCTGTAAAATATTTAGAATTAGGATACCCAAATAATTCAATTTGACAATTCTCTCGTGACTCTTTAATTATAGAGTATTATACTTTGAAAAATTATGGATCTCCTCTTATGAGATTTAAAATTCTCCTCGACTCTTTCTCGATATCGAAAACTTTTGTACTTCGTCTAATATCTCCTAAAATAAATTAAGGAATTTAATCATCTAATTTTTATGCCAAGATTCCTTATAACGAATAATTTCCTAAAAACTGCTCGACTAAATGTATCGTTAAGAAATTATTTTAAAACTACTTCAAATAACTCAAGGAATCTAAAAAAAATCAAACTTTCAGATCAAAATTTCGACAAACGAAAAAAAATTGAAAATTGCTCGGTTAATTAAACCGTTAAGCAATAATTTTCAAAACTCTCTCATATGACCTCGGATTCTTTCATTACGTATTTCGTATTTCAAGAAGGACTTACTTTCTTTCCTTTGGACGAAACTAAAAGTTTTCGAAGAAATAATTTTCTCCGTTCTCAATTTCTCTAACACATTTTAGAAATGCCGCTAGTACTTGACTTTACTCTTTTGAACTCACGAAAATATGATCGATAAATTCGATATCATACTCGTCCTAATATTTATAGAATATATGATATATTCATCAACATTACTAGAGCTTTCATCTATCTAAACGTCGACTTTATTTTTATTTTATCAACTCGATGTAATGCCACTTTACTTTTGTGGAACCATTTTAGAAACGTCTTCTCATTTTATTCCTCCGTCCTCAAATTTAGAAATATGACTCAACTCTTATATAATTTCTCAATAGACAACATATATTCTCAACTACCGTTGTCTTTGTTATAAAAGATTTCGCGTATTTCAAGAAAATACATTCGGTTTAACTCCGATAATTCTTCGGAGTTTCTTTAGATGTAATACCCCAGATATTTTCTTCCGACGAGAAATAAAAATTTAATTATTAATTAAAGCTTTGCACGCCTAAGTTAAGAAGTTTCAATTCTAAGACTAACGGTGAAATCCGTTTCTGAAAATAAATTCCAGAAGTCGGTCGAACGACTACTGTATTACGGTTTTCGCGTCCGATAGAATTTTCGTTCGAAAACTCAGATCAAAAAACCGTCTGACTTTACATTCACTTATTTTGCGATACGAGTAAGTTAGTAAAAATCAGTTTTATTTATTTTTTCGGACGAAATTTGGACTGTGAAGTCCCGAGTTTTTATCGGATTTTGGAAAACGAATTATGCTTTCCGAGTAAGTGATTTATTTCCAATCTGATGGTCGAATTGGATTTTGTCAAAAACGTAACCGTCTAAGAAAACAATTTCTTGATTTATAAACGTCGTATTAGACCGTAAAACGCGATATTTTCAATAAAAATATCCCTTTAAACTGCCACCTACACCCATGACTCACCTTGTTAGATATTTTCTACTTTATAACTTAACACCTCACCACTTTCTTCCCTTATCTCTCCTCTCTTTGCCCGCCACCTCTCCTCTCTCATTTCTCTCTCTCTTTTTCTTCATTCCTCCATTGAAGCTCCCAAGTTCTTCAAGCATTCAAGTTCGATAACTCAATCATCTTCCGATCAATCTTAATTCCGAGTTCATAATCGTTAAGGTAAGAGTTTCCTCTATAGTTTGAACCGAACAAAATTTCATTCCTTCAAGTCTTGTGATTTTCGAAAATTTCAAGTAGATGTAGGATGATGTTCTAAGATTAATACATGTTATTTCATGCCTAAGATTGGATTTCTATGGTTAGAATTAGATGAAAATCATCCCCCTTAATAACATGCTATGACCGAAATTTTTATGAAAATTGTAGGTGAAGTTAAGTTCGATTTTTAGATGATTGGTTTGTGGATTTATGTTCTATGTATTGATAGATTGATGTGGGAATTAATTGAGAATTTTCTAAAAATAGAAACCAAGTAGTAAGAGAGAAATAAGTGAGGTTTTGATAAAGTAAATCTTGTAGTATGGATGATGTGATGATATAATTGATAAATAGTAAACTTGTAGATGAACATATAATTAATTAGAATTTTCTAAAAAATAAAATAAAAATCGTAAGAGACGAAGAACCTACGATAAGTTAAGATTCGATAATAATTTGAGTATATGGTTTTCATATTAAGTAATCTTAGTAGTCGTTAGTGATAATCGGAAAGTTTGATCGAATTCAGAGAACATTGAAATTCTAGTAAGAGACGAAGAATCGTCGATAAGTTTAGTATGGATAATGATATAAGTTTGTGGTTTCAATATTCACTAATCTTGTTAGTTAATGAACGTAATCGGAAAATTTGAACGAATTCTAAAGAAGTTAAAATTTTGGTAAGAGACGAGTAATCGAGCTTATTAGTCGATAAGAAGTTGAATAAGGAAACTAATTTGATATTAGTGTTTGTTGTCAATTAATAAACGAGATTGTAGTTGACGATATTTCCATTCGAGAAATGAATATAGAAGTTAGAAGATTAAAGTTAGAAGTTTGAAATGGAAATTGAATAGGAATTTGGTTTAGTAATTGATTAGTTGGAAAAGACGAGGAAATGCTCGTCGTTTGTGTAATCAAGAGACGTGAAGCATTCACGACAAAGGAATGTAGACTTAACTGTAATTTGTTAATAATTTCGTGAGCTTAAAGGTTGTATAGCATTGATCGAACCTAGGGAATCGTGCGTCGAGTTTTACGAGCACCTA